>SNQJ01S0024012.1:21167-67388 GCA_010110895.2 Picea sitchensis
TTGTGCGCCACTTAATTTCAGCCAATAAGCCTTAAAAGAGGCTGAATTTCAGACCTCACACTTGTGTGAATGAAATATGATCCTCAAAATGAGAGTCTTAACACTCTATTTATACAATACAAGTGACCTTTAATTACATTTTAGGTCAAAAAAGGATGACATGGCCAGTTTACATAAAAAAATCTAGTTTTACATAAAATTGACAATAAAAACCCTAATTTGTCTTTTAGGGATGACGTCATGCCCCTCCTAGGGTGACGTTAGGCCCCTTCTTGGAATGCTAGGCCACCAAAGTGAAACGTTAGGCCTCAAAAGCTGCCACACATGCCAATCCAGTCGTCCTCATGCCAAAACCCTAACTGGATGACGTCAAGGCTCAAAATGATGACGTTAGGGGCCTTCAAGGGCCAATGTCATGGTGGGAGGGCAAGACGCCTCTAGGTCCAGACTTGCCAAAGTGCCTCTGGTGGAACGTCCTTCCTTTTTTCTGGTGCAAGCCTCTGATATCCCTCTGCCCCTGGCTGGGGTCACAGCATCCATCTGGTGGGCTTTTAGCCCCATGGAAGTCCGAACTAATCATCTCCCCATATGTACCTGTCCGTCCAACAAGTGCGCCCTCCATGGGCTCATAAGTCACAAGAATCATAGCAATGTCAATCACATCTAATAATCAAGTTAACCAAACATGTGCATCAAACCCCCCTTTACCCAGACAAATGCTCAAAAACGTTATGCTATTTAACAAGCAAGGTTTGGAGAGGGTCTCGAGATGTCCTATTGGGCTAATCCTCCTCAAGTGTGGGGTGTTTCCTAGCTGAAGACCAATCTAGGTCATGTAAATGTATGAGATGGTGTAAGGAATGTTTGGGCAAGGGGTGCAGTGATGACAGGGAAATGTAGGTCTTACCTATGGGTGCCTCTGTAGAGGGTGAGTTGCACCTTGTCATGGATGCAATTGTTTCCTAACCCATTCAATGCCTTTTACTCTGTCTTATTGTTTTTTCTTTTCAAGAGAATAGTTGGAGGACATTGTCCTAGCGTGGTGACCAGTGGTGACAGCATTACCCACAAACATTTCACAGAAATGAGAAGGTTGGCTCGTGATGAGACCCCCTTTCTCTTGGTGACCAAATGAATAGTAGTGTCATACCGCTACATGCCCATGGACCTAATACGTCGGCTCATGATGAGACCTCCTATCAACCAACTAGGCCTTGAGTTTTATTTTTATTTTACGGGTCCCCTTTTCTTGCTAAAAAGCTTTGTATTGCTTTCTCGAGAATCCCTGGGCGAAGCATCTCAAGGTTTCATCTTGGCTTTTAACTTTTGCCAACTACTTTTACCCTCTGGGCCTTTAGCCCCTTATTCCCACAAGGCAAGGTACAACCCTTACTAACTTGGCAAACCCAATGCCTGAACCAATGAGGGGATGGATGAGAGGTATAATGATGCAAAGTGGTAAGTATGGAAGGAATGGACGATGACCCTTCATAGACCCACCCAGTGGCAACTCATCCCTAAGGGAACCAACTTACTAGGGAACTTTGTCATCCCCCCCAGGTATGGACAAGTTAAAGTGCATAATTTCCAAGCAAACGTCACAAAACAAAAGAGAATTCAATGCACATATTCAAATGTTTTGAGAATCAGAGTGACACATACCATGATACCTGGACTCATTACCTCATGGAGCAAGAGCCACTGCTACTTCAGAACCATGGCCGATGGGATGGATGTTGCTGATGTTGATAGATAGGAGGCGTTGAACAAAAGATGGGCCCTCCAGGGCCAAGCTCAAAGTAATATGGCTCTTGGTACTCCATGCCTAGGACCTGTGGGCCTCGAGACATAATCTCCTTAGTTATCCCTAGGATAGGGGATAACAGGGGAATCTTCTCTTGAGAATATAGCAAAGGATTGTTGGGTTTTTCCCTTGTTTGAGAAGGGTTTTCCCATGATACTTCTTGTGTTCCTGTACATGGTTATTCTTCTTGTGATATTGGTTATTACAGCACTTGTGTATGGTGTTGTTGCATTGTTTATGGTTCAAGTACATGCTAAATGAAATAAACTACATGTGCATGAGCTAAGCATAGAGAAAATTCAACACAGACAACTAGTTGAAGTCGAAGCTATAGTAGAGGAAGAAGATGTTAAAGCCATTTTATTACACAATCTTCCTTCTCAATACAACATTGTCATTTTTACTCTCAATGGGATGTTTTCACACACTTTAGAAGACATGATTTCATCTCTCTTAGTTGAAGAAAAGAGAGCAACTACAAGAGATTTGGAAGGAGATTTTCAACCAAAGACAAAACTATACTCAAAGAAAAGGATGGGAAAGAGAATGACAAGTAAGAATGGGAATGAGTGTTTACTACTGTGGAAAAACAAGTCATACAACAATTCATTGCAAAACTTGTACCAATGAGTTTCTCAGAGGAAATCCTAAAGAGTCAGAAAAAGTAGCCATTGTTGGAGATCCATAGGATACTAATAATGGTTGATCCCGCTAAAGACCTGGCATTGTTCGCATTTTAAGAGGCTCACATGTCAAAGACAAGGAGTGATGTAGTGGAGGAGTGATAGTTGTTCAATAGTCCAAGATGCTTATGAATCAAAGAAACTATATCTCATTGGAGTTATCAGACATGCATGTGGGGATAGTTGTTCTATAGTTTAGGGGAGATCTAAGATTTGGAAGTTCATTAATATACCTTTATAATAGTTATGAGGCATTTCATGTGCAAAAGGTGTCCAATGATGTAGGGAATTTGGATTACAGCTAGGAGATTATACCTTTCGAAGAACTAGGGAGCAACTTAAAGGAATCTTACTAGTTCAATCACTATTTTCAAAGAATCGTTGATTCTGTTGGTTTCAGTTTTCAGTAAATGTGTTTGCAATAATAGTATGTTTGTTTTTAGTGAGTCTTGTTTATTGCACTGTAAGCCTTAAGAGATGGTGTTCAAATATAAGGCTTACATGCATAATAAAGCCACCTTAGTGACTTTAAGGTTTTCCAGTTATCATTAGCTTTTAGGGTTTTTGATAAATATCACCTCTCGAACTCTATATAAAGAGAGGTGATAGGGTGAAATATTTTCTTAGTATAATGTTGTGCTATTATGTGTATCTCCATCTCAACCCTATCTAGGGTTTCGGCATTTGGTGATCTATAAACCACCTTGGATATTCCAATAGTCAGCTTGCCAAAACAAATCTTCAACTTACTACTACTACAATGAGCTATGCTCAACTAGGTAGCTATTTTTCTTGTATTTAGTGAAACAAACACACGATATGGATTCTTAAAACTAGTGTTAAATAAAAACAGCTACCGCAGCAAAGACATACAATGGAACGTCATGAATGCAATATTTAACCTAGAAAAACCTAGTGTGGGTAAACACTCCTGCAAATAAAGGATTGTGCCTTTCTTCTTAAAAATCAAGGAGTACTATTCAAAATACAAAGATCACGAAGCCCATTGTGGAGCTATGAAGCATTGTGGTTTGCTATAATGCCCTACAAATTGCTCTTTATCCTCTGAATTGTTATCTATTTACTCCTCTTGATCATTGCTTTGTTGTGAAACATCAAAATGCTACAATAAGAGTTAAACCCCTTTCCCTCCTTTCATCTAGGGTTTTAGCAACCTTTCTCGGTCATTAGGTTTAGCGTTTTGGAATCTCATGATGCTTCTAGAAGTCCCTAATGAATTCCATACCTTCCTAATTCCACGTGGATGAATCATGTTGAGATGACATGGCTTCTGCATAGACTTGTGGGGAATAATCAACAATTACCTTGTTGGCAGCATAACTTTCAAATACGGACTCTGTTTGAGACAAACGACCCATCATTGGAAATGTGGTGAGGACCTCCAAGACGTATGTCCTCCATATAAAAGACCCCAAAATTCTTTTTTAAGGCCCCAAACTACAGAATTTTTGGTTCTAGTCTTTAAATGTAGTTTTCTAGATCTAACCAAAGAGCCCTATAGGTCTCAAATTTTGTTTTCTCATTCTTAAGCATCAATATAGCAATATATTGACTATGTAGATCCATTTTGTTGATGTTTTGTAGCATCGGACAGGTACTTCCATATTGATTTTGTGTCTAACATGTGGAAGTCATCATTAGTTATTAAAGTGAATGCCTTTTTATAATTAATTGAGTTTAATTTAATGAAATGCCTAAGTTTTTGGCATTAGTGAATTAAATTAAATCCTAGTCATTGATCTCAATTGTTGGTGAGATCTAATCTCAGCCATTTATCACTTTGAAAATATAGGGCTTTGGATTTAGAGTAAACTCAACATTATAAAAGGCAACCGAGGTGAGAGGGGGAGACACACACAGAGTGAGATGGTGAGATCTCATTAATTGGGTGGAGAAGGACTTTTATCCCAAGTGTGCAAGGTCTGAGGAAGGGAACAAGGGACAAAAAAGGATGGCAACCAGCAAGATCGAAGGACAGATCTTGAGGTGTGATCAGTGGTTTTGTTGTTTGTATTCTTTGATCAGAGGGGTCATTTTCCCAAGACGAGAACCCTAGTAAAGATTTGTATTATTTTTAATAATAAAACAGATTTATAGGGCAGAAATTATGTGTGCATGGATTGGTTTTTTGTTTATGCTTCCGCTGACTTATTTAAATCGTTAGTAATTTGGTTGTGCTTTAAATCAGTAAATCTACAGTAGTTAAGCAAGGTATTTGCTAAGGTTTAATTGTCGGGTGTTGGGTTGGGCTAAAAACTCATATGGTATTAGAGCCACGATTCTAAAAAGGAATCCAAGTGCATAGATCCGTAATTTTTGCAGGGCAGCAGCAGGAAAAACACACCCCTAGTGGAAATTTCTTTTAGTGCAGGTTGCACAGAAAATAAAAATAAAAAGGGGGGCAAATTTTTTTTGCGGCAATCGTACAAGCCGTATGGACCGCAGAGCAGTCGTACGACTGTGCAAACAACTGCTGGGAGCAGCCGCAAGTGTTGGGAGACGACCACGTGCTGACAACCACATTCCTAGAGGAGGAGGTCACAAGCTGCAAAGGGATCGTAGGCTAGAGGGTTGTCAGAGAGGTGTCGCGCTGCATTGGCAACCACCAGCCACAACAACAACCACAGGGTAGCCACAGAGTAGCTGCTAGCCACAACCGCAAAGCAGCCACGAGGCAACTGCTAACCGCAGCTCGTGGGGAGCCACAGGGAAATCGCAAAGACCATCTAGCAGCCACAAAGAGCGCAGGTAGGTTGCAAGGGTCGCGGGCAAACAGAAGAGAGGGCACCGGCAACCCCAGACAGACCTCGGGCAGCAACAAGAGGCTGCAGGAATGATGCAGGGGCATCAAGAGCATGGCTACAGGTATATCAAAAAGGTCAAGATGAGGATGATGATGATGGTGATGCAAGGGGAATAAAGGTACAAGTATGTGGATGCATGATGGGAGAATGGTTGATGAACCATGTACAAGAAAGAGTTTCCTAGCGAACCGGCGGATGCAGCGGTTAGCGACCCATGTATTTCAGTGGATGGTTACTCTTTTATATGGATTTCAACTTATATTTATGGTTGCAAGTACATGATGGAAATTAGAGAAAATTGAGAAGGACGAAGACCAAAGATCGTGGAAAACCAAAAAAGAAGACCAAGGGCGTGGAAGAGAAAAGGGACCAATTTAATGAATATTTCTCATGAAGAAGGGGACATTCCTATTTGTAATGTTTAATGAAAATATGAAGAAAAATGTAATAATGTAGACTAATTCTAGAAGTCTACATAGGAATGAGAGATGGGGAGAAATGAGTAGATGTAGGGATGAAGATTGTTGAGAGAATTATGGAGATATTGTGGAGAGATCATAGGAGTTAATTCTAGAGATGGTTATGTATCTATTTGAACTTTGAACTAATTAGCTAATTTTGAAAATAATTGTTATGGTCACCTATAGTTATATAAGGGACCATTTGAACACAAGTTGAAGAGACGTGAATGATTGATTAATAAAATTTCCCTTGCTTCCATGTGTCACTTGCTCTGCAGTTAATGTAGTGTTGTGGGTTATGTATTCCGTTGTTGCGGCTCTACTATCATTTGGTATCAACGCTAAGGACATGACCTTGAGAAAATCGTTGTGCCACTACCCAAGAAACATTGTTTTTTTTTGTGTGTGTGATTGTACATTGTTGTTGAAAGTACAATCATAGGCCAAATCGTTGTAGGTGCACTGGTAAAAGAGCTTTGAAGAGTGTTGTTGCCACGTGAAAGGAGATGCTACTAGTTGGGGAATCATTGCATTGGACTACATTGTGTAGAAGAGCCTTCACGTTAAGGAGATGAATCAGCATGGAGCCTTGACTATCGTTAGAGTCTACCAGATCTTGCCGACGTAGTCTGGAGCTACGTGAAGCAACTTGTGTGTGGGTCTTGTTTTTTTTATTTATCCATTGCCATAGCTCATTGGTTTGCTGCCACCAAGAAAGAGTAGAATCGTTGTTTTTTTGCTATTTTCAAGCACGCAAAATGAGATCAGTGTATTGCATTAAGTCGCATACCTGTAAACTGATTGGTGGTAAAGAATTCATACAACAAAAGAGGAGATCGTCTCGTTAAGGGAAGAGTCGATCTCGAGTTGCAGGCACCACCATGAGCTACCGTCGCCGATCATTGTGGAGAATTGAGGTCGATCCGATCGTTGTGTGAAGGGCGATTATATGAGGGTAAGGACTGGAGAAAAGTCTACATTGTTGATGTTATTAACGGTTGCATTCGTGGGGAGATGAGCGACGCACGAGTGATGCTCTGCATGTAGTTATGCAGACGAGGACCATGTTGTGGGGACATTGGAGAGTGAAATCGCTTTGCAAATCCGAGCATGGATGGAACGAAATCTTGACTTTCAGATTACATGTTCATGTCAGGCAGCTTGTTAAGGTAGGTTATAAGGTTGGAGGTTGTGTGTACCAATCTTGTGGGCTGATGGGTTGTGATTTGTGGTGTTAAGCAAAGCGCACCAATTTGTGGTTCCAATAGTATGTGATAATATCATGTGGTTGGTGTTCGTCGATTGAGGACACGACATGGATGATAAGCGTGAAATTGTATTGCTAAGTCAGAGGATGCTCTAGGATGGGCGATGACAACAAAGGGGACATGATAATGTTATTGAGATTGTAGGTCCTCTAGTTGAAGAAATTTTGGGAGGACGTCGCCAACCATAAGCAAGTCGAGAAGAACAACACATCGTTTGAGCAAAGAGCGTAGGAGAATGCAAGAGAACTTGTTGGAATTATTGTCTTGAAGAAGAGTTGCCATTGAGAGTTCATCGTGTGAAGGAGGCCCATGCTACCACTGTGGAGAACAATTGTCGGAGTGACCGCTACTGTGAAAGAGATAGGAAGGGCGTGTTGTAAGGAGGATCAATGTTTTAAGAGTAAAATACTACAAATGGAGATACGTGCAACCTGATGATAACACCACTCGAAGGGTAAGGTTAACACCACGCATAGGAATCCCACAGTCTGCGACCAACCATGCACAGGTGAGTTGTGGCTTGATAAATGATACTAAGCAATCAGTAGGAGTTGTGTACATTTCCTTCAACCAAATAAACAAGTGTAGAGGCGGTTACTATCGGCAAATCTGGAGATATTTGCTAAAGAATAGAGAGGTGGAAGTTATCCACCACCGATGGGCGTTGTTGGGCATTCACAGGTTGCATATTCTTGAAGATCCTCGCGATAAATGGATTAAAGTTCAGAGAACTAGTGAAAACAACAAAAGCCAGAGAATCCTGGAGTGTTGCAAGATGATGTGAAAAGATCTCAACAAATAAGGCAAAGAGAATATGAGGAGATGTTCCAGCACTGACAGAAGGCAAAGTAGAAAAGTAGCGATAGAGATTGATTGTTGAGATTTGCTATGAAATAAAGTTGTCAGAGAGTGTGGTAGTTGTGTGAGATTGGCGAGTGAGAAGATTGTCAAGCTTCCTTGCAATGAAATTTGCTTCCAACTCTAAACTGGCGTGAAGCGGACAATGGAAGAGGAGTTGCTGGTGTGGACAACTCGTTGTGAAGTGGAGGTGGTTATTTGAGGCTATACGAAATGGTCCACCCTCTTTATATACCAAAACGTCAAGAGCCATGCATGAAATCAATAAAGGTACATTTTCATTTTTTTTTCTTTGTTGGACACGGAAATGTGGGAGTGATTATAATATTCATTTGAGCATAAAAGAGTTTTCTTTAGAAGAGTGTGAAAATATGTAAGTCATTGGCCCACACTTCATATATTTGAAAGTGGTGCAAGTTTGGCTCAGAAGGAATTGAAATAAGAATTTTTTGTTAAAGTGTGCAAATGCCATGGATAAAGAATGCATGGGTGGTCCACAAGAGTATTTATCTATTGTTTAGTGGCCAAAATGAAATTGTAAAGTGTTTTTTTTTTATAGAGTGAATGATATGTGAATGGTTTCATTCACATGGGATAAAGGAAGTGTCTTGCATATCTTAGTTGAAGCATAAGAGGAAGTGAGTGGGCATTTACATGATCATATTTTGTCATGTAATGAAGTAAAATCAAGTGTAAAAGTCTTTTATGAGTCCAAAACACTGCAAGGTTCTTGTGTCAAAAGTCATGTAAAAGTGTTACATGAGTCTATAGATCTAAGTTTAAAATGAGTCCAAAGGTTTGAGTATGTACTTACGGGTTTCTTGAGTTAAAGTTAAACTCTGTTCGAAGCCATGATGGAAGCACCCACACCTATATGACAAGAAGGAACAAAGAAGTGAGTTGAAAGTCTATCAAATTGAAGGATCTTGTTTATGTAACAAAGTGATAGTGAGTGTCAAAATGGAGTCAAGTTAATGTTCAAGTCAAATGCATGAGAGGACATTGAAAGGTCAAGTCAAAAGTCAACTTAAATTATTGATATAAAAGAATTGAAGTTGAGAGTCTGAATTGGAGTCAAGTTAAAAGAAGTCATTAATTTGTAAGGGTGCATGATCGGTGTTACCCGACACCCAAGTCAAAATTGTAGTCAAGTTTAAGTCATGTCATTGGTGCGTCAATTAAGTTTGCCAAGCTAGTGTCATAGGTGTCTTGTTGGATGGAGACATCCCTCCTACAAGGACAATTTTTATGCAGGTATTGAGAAGAATTACGCAAGAAGTAGATGAAGAAGAGAGAAGAAGATGTTGACTCCATAACAGCAAAAGATGACAGAGGACTGCAAACAAAAAGAAGATTGATGCAGAAAGAGAAAAGGATGCATACTTCAAGAGAAAAGGAAATTTGTGGTGGAACCCTACAGCAAGAAAGTTGTAACAGAAAGAGGAACAACTTCCAACTGCAGTTGGGTAGAAGTTGTTGAGACAGTTCCACAATCGTGATGTGGGTAGCGTTGTCTAGAGAAAGGAGCAGATGAAGATCTTGAGAGAAAGTGTACAAGCCTACAGCTATGGCAGTTGAGGAACAGAGGAAGCTCAGAAGGTTCTAGCGAAAGGAACCAGGAATACCAAAAGGCCAAGTTCAGGAGAGGATCTTGGTGAGGTATTGTGTAGCAAGGTGAAAGAAACTTGTTATTACAGAGGCTATTTGCAGCTCACAGTGAGCTCATAGAAGAAGAAAGAAGAATGACTATGGATAGTCAGGTAAACGGTTCAGAAGGAAGACACAACAAAGTGAAAGAAGACATAGACTCTGATGAGAGAGGAAGTTGAAATAGAAGGACTCCTATGCACGAAGCAAGAGACAAAAGGACAGAAAGAAGTGGCAGAAAACAGACATAGCAAAGCGTCAAAAATTAAGCAGCGGAAGTGTGAAGAGCAAAGAAGTAAGCAAAGCAAGGTATAATTAAAGGTATTGTGTGGTTTGAGATGTAGATACAATAAATCCATGAAAGAGGCATCCCTAGAAATTTAATGGTCCTTGAATAATGTTTTTGATGAAGGTCTTGGTCTTAGGTTTGTACAAAGGCTAGATTTCCCTAAGTTGAAATGAAAATGTATGTACCTAATGTAAACCTGATGAGACATGTATTCCCTAGAAATTTAATGGTCCTTGAATAATGTTTTTGATGAAGGTCTTGGTCTTAGGTTTGTACAAAGGCTAGATTTCCCTAAGTTGAAATGAAAATGTATGTACCTAATGTAAACCTGATGAGACATGTATTCTCCATAATTTGTTAAGTTCGTGGTACTCTAAAAACCTCATTTTAATGATTTGTGGTTAGTTGAAACCACTAATGCAATGAAAACCATGAAATAGAATTTGCTCAATCATGGGCAAAACCGCTGAATTGAGGCAGTCCACACCTGGCATAAATGTCGATTTGAGGCAATCAGCAGGATTTCAAGTCATGAAAAAGGAGCTTGTGTATTTGAGCATGAAAGAGATTGCAGTCGTGAAAGGATTGTGTGGAAGCAAAACTATGAAACGGAAGTTTATGAGAGATGACGGGAACTCATGGACAAGGATTCCATGAATAGTTTTCCTTGGGAGTCTCGATGCATGAGTATCGAGAGCATGGCTACAGGTATATCAAAGGACAAGATGAGGATGATGAGGATGGTGATGTGGGGAGAATAAAGGTACAAGTATGTGGATGCATGATGGAAGCATGGTTGATGAACCATGTACAAGAAAGAGTTTCCTAGCAAATTGACGGATGCAGCGACTGGCAACCCATGTATTATGACGGATAGTTACTCTTTTATATGGATTTCAACTTATATTTATGGTTACAAGTACACGATGGAAATTAGAGAAAATTGAGAAGGACGAAGACCAAAGATCGTGGAAAACCGGAAAAGAAGACCAAGGGCATGGAAGAGAAAAGGGACCAATTTAATGAATATTTCTCATGAAGAAGGGGACATTCCTATTTGTAATGTTTAATGAAAATATGAAGAAAAATTGTAATAATGTAGACTAATTCTAGAAATCTGCATAGGAATGAGAGATGGGGAGAAATGAGTAGATGTAGGGATGAAGATTGTTGAGAGAATCATGGAGATATTGTGGAGAGATCATAGGGGTTAATTCTAGAGAAGGTTATGTATTTGTTTGAACTTTGAACTATATGCTAATTATGAAATAATTTTTATGGTCACCTATAGTTATATAAGGGACCATTTGTACACAAGTTGAAGAGACGTGAATGATTGATTAATAAAATTTCCCCTTCAGGTGTTTGGGATATTTCTTGTGTCCCTTGCTTTGCAGTTAATGTAGTGTTGTGGGTTATGTATTCCGTTGTTGTGGCTCTGTTATCAAGGAAGCCTTAGGTAGTTTCGGGTAGAGGTATGGGCAGTGGGTAGGAAGTCCCAACAGCGGGCAACGGGTCCAGGCAGCGAGCAGCAGAGGGCATCGAGCAATAGATCCGAGCAGTAGAAAAGTTTCAAGCAACAAATCTAAATTTCAACAGTTTATATTCCTCATTAAAATTCTGATTTGGAGATGGTCGCAATCGGTTTGAGGTTTGAGGACAAGTTGGAGGGTGCATCGAACTTCGTACCTTGGAAGGCGAGGGTTACATTAATTCCGATGGAAAATGGGTTATAGGATTTTGCAAATACAACCGTGACCCCACCGACGAATCCAAAGGACTTGGCCATCCATGAGCACAAGGATGTGAAATCCAAGAGGATCATCTTAGATATCATGAAGGATCACTTGATTCCTTACCTATCTGAGAAGACGCCAACCAGGGATATGTTTGTAGCTCTAACGAATCTTTTCCAGAGCAGTAATATAAACAAGAAGATGGTGTTGAGAGGAAAATTTAGAAACACAAAGGTGACCAAATCAGATACAGTGACCAGTTATCTCACCAAGATCACTTAGATTCATGATCAGTTGGTAGTAGTTGGGGAGGTTGTGACAAATGAAGAGATAGTGAGGATGACCCTGAATGGTTTCACTAAGACATGGGCCCCATTCATCAAGGGCATTGTGGCACAGGAGACACTTCCCAAATTTGACAGGCTATGGGATGATTTCATCTAAGAGAAGATTCGGGAGGAATCTCTAGCAGGCCAACAGATTGGTGATGATGAGAATCTGTCTCTTGCTAGTCAGGCAAGGAAGAGTAATGGGAATATACGTGGAGAGTCAACTTCACATGCTGGAAGGAAGAAGGATCTAAGCAAAGTGAAATGCTTTGCATGCCACAAGAGTGGTCACTATGCTTCACAGTGTCTTGAACAGAAGAAAGGGAAGGGTAAGTTTCAGCAGGTAGCAGCATCTGCAAACACTCAAGTCGAGGAGTTTGTTGAGAGGTTCGAGAAGGATTTCTTGTTAGTCTCTTGTCTTTCTGGCACAGTTTCCAGTAGTTCCTGATTCGTGGATAGTGGGGCTTCTTGTCACATGACAGGGACATAGGAGTTGTTCACCAATTTGTCAAAGAAGGACTTGGATCTGCATGTCAAGTTTGGCACCAATGCCAAGTGTGGTGTAGAGGGAGTTGGGACAATCAAGTTCCAGTTGGAGTTGAGAGGTTCTTTGGAGGTGGAAGATGTGTTGTATGTTCCAAAGCTCAAAATGAATTTGCTCTTAGTTTTGGCAATGGAGGACAAGGGATACGCCATCTCTTTCGAAGATGGTTGGGTTCTTATTCAGTCGAAAGGATCTAACCTAGACTTAGCTCAAGTTCTTGGTGTCAGAGACAGCAAGGTATACAAGTTGCAGGGCAATCCTGTTGGTGGATCCAAGGGGATCTTGAATCATGGATAGATGCCAGTGGCAGAGGATGAGGAGCGGGAGGCTCCGAAAGGAAAACATTGTTTAGAGAGTTCCAGTGCGGGAAGTCAACCTTCAATTGAGAAGGAGGAGTTAGCCCCTTGGAGCTCTGTCAGGAAATCCCGTTGGTATGAGCTGACATTGATGAATGCTCAGGAACAAGTTGAGGCTCCTCGGAGCACACTGAGGGAGAGCAGGACTTCGACAAAGTTTCCAAACTCCATGGCCTTGATATGTTATGCCATTGAAGAGGAAGAAATCCAGCAGGAGCAGCAGGATACCTTATTACATGATGATGTGTGCGACATTGTGCCTAGGTTGGAGGGAGAACAAGTTCTAGGTGGCTCTTCGAGAAGTACTTTCCTTATCAAGAGGGAGTGTTGATGTTTTGTAGCATTGGACATGTACTTCCTCATTGGTTTTGTGTCTAACATGAGGAAGTTGTCATTAATACCTCTCAAGACTTAGGAAATTCACTTTATTAAAATAATTATTAAAGTGAATGTCGTTTTATAATTAATTGAGTTTAATTTAATGAAATTCCTAAGTTTTTGGCATTAGTGAATTCAATTAAATCCTAGCCATTGATCTCAAGTGTTGGTGAGATCTAATCTCAGCCATTGATCACTTTGGAGATCTAGGGTTTTGGATTTAGGGTAAACTCAACATTATAAAAGGCGGCTAAGGTAAGAGGAGACACACACAGAGTGAGATAGTGAGATCTCATTGACTGGGTGGAGTAGGACTTTCATCCAAGTGTTCAGGGTCTGAGGAAGGGAGCAAGGGGCAACAAAGGAGTAGAGGTCGGCAAGATCAAAGGACAGATCTTGAGGTGTGATCAGCTATTTTGTTGTTTTTATTCTTTTCTTAGAGGGACCATTTTCCCAAGACAAGAGCCCTCATAAAGCTTTGTATTATTTTTAAATATAAAAGTAGATTTACAGGGCAGAAATTGTGTGTGCATGGATTGGTTTTCTATTTATGCTTATGTCGATTTATTTATCATTAATACCCAATTGTGCTTTAAATCAGTAAATCTACAATAGTTAAGCAAGGCATTTGCTAGGGTTTAATCGTCAGGTGCTGGGTAAGGTTGAAAACTAACACATATTGGATCATTCCTCCCCATTTTGGGATGCTTTTGGTCTCCAAAAGCGTTACTTAAGGAAACAATTCCTCAACTTTCTCCTTGGAGTACCATTTGTCCTTGGCCGATAGTTGTCCTTTCCATCCCACATGTTGAAGTTCTCGTTGACCCTTTCTGGTTGTCCTAATCTCCTTCTATAAAATCATATCCTATGAAAATTTTGCATGTGCATCCAATGCCAAATCTTCTATGGAAGGTAATACCTAGCCCTCCTCATCCTCAACAAACATGGATGCCCCATTTAGTTTCAATTTCAATGAAACCCTTGTAGAGTCGCAGACCCCAATCCAAGGATAGGGCTCGTCCATCTAGTAGGCAATTCTCCACATCCAAATAGTGACAATAGGAACATCCCTTGAGACTGTGAGACACACCGCAAATTAGGTCTTCTTCCAAATCTTTTGAACAACCTTCTATCACGAGTTTTTTCTCTTCGATCACCATAGCTAGGAGACACAAGTATGGATGGGGATGGCAATATTTCCTCATTAGGTGACAAGTCTAAGGGGCACTAAAGCTACTAATCCGCCCTTGTGGCCTCCTCTGAGGCATCCCTCGAGAGATTTTTATGCATTTTTGGCCTCTGGCTCATTAGCATTACATGTATCGCTCCATATTTTACAGCAACACTTTCTTTCCTACATATTAGAGTTTAGATCTTCTTTTAGTCTTTATATAGGAGTGGCCCTTGCACTCCCACAACGTATTGATACTATTTTCCTTAGTGGTTCCTTTGACCTATTTGTGGTCCATTGTTGGACATTAATAATATTATCTTATCTTATCTTTATCTACATTTACTACTGATTAAATGTTCATACGAAGGTAGAATGGAGTCTGTAAGCATTGTTTCCTACCTTCTCCAATACTTCAAAGGTCCATATATCATGTTCTTCATTTCATTTCCTAGACCCCGCAAACTTTCATTATTTAGGGGTAACCAAACTTGATCTCATACTTTGAATGTCTTTTGAGTCTATGTTGATCATGTATGACCTTGTACTTTTTCTATGATTTCTTCAACTTCTCCTAAACCCTAAGTGAATCTGATCTTATCTATGAACTTTCTGCTTACAATGCATCACTTCAAGCTGATGCCCTCGCTTCAAGTTGTTCATATACAATACCCAATAGTGATGGTGTAAAATACCAAAAAAACAATTCAAAGGGGGCTTACTAGTGGAAGTGTGGACAACCTTGTTATAGATATGTTGTATAGAAATCAAAATTTGTATCATGTGTCCTTAAATCAAAATTTGTATCACGTGTCCTTGTATGCCTCTAGTTCTAGCCCCCCCTGAAAGTTGAACCAAAGTCCTATTCACCACCTTCGTTTGCCCATCAATGTAAGGGAAGGTGGGTGAATCTCTTCAATTTAGTATCCAGGTTCTCCCACAAAGAAATCCAAAATATACTGAGAAATCCAGTATCCCTATATAAAATGATGCTCACTAGTATCCCAAAGTGCACCCAAAAATTTTCAAAGAACAGATTGTTACCATTCTCATTAAAGTCTTTGTACAAGGCATTAGGGCAGACATTTCATTGAACCTATCAACTACCACATACAGGGAGTCATGCCCTCTTCTTGTCCTCAACAAACCCCCAACAAAGTTCATGGATATACTTCCCATGGCCTTGTAAGTACTAGAAGTGAACTATATAGTCCATTCTCCCTACTACTAGGCTCGTTGGTACAACACAATATATAACCTCTAATAAACCTAGTTACTTCTTCCAAAATCTTGAGCCAATAAACATACCTCAGCAAGTTGGTCGCAATCTTTCCAACACCGAAATGTCCAAAAAAATTGGAGGTATGGACCTCCTTTATCAATCGTACTTTTTCTTCCTTTGGCACAAATAGTGTCTCCATCTTGAAGAGTAATCCATCTTGGAGATGGTAATCAGCTCTATTGCCTTCATCTACCAATTCTTCATGACCCTGCAGTGGCTAATACACCCCCTTGAAGTCCTCATCTTCAAAATATTCTTCTTTCTATACTTCATGGCAAAGGGCCTCCATATGCATAATGACCCCAAATGTTGTGACTTTGGGTGTTGGCAGTCTTGACAATAGATCATCCAAGTTGTTGGCAATGCCCTTCTTATACTTGATCACTAGATGACATTGTTGCAGAAATCCCATCCTTAAAATGTCTTCCTTGTTGAAGCTTATTGGAGTATGCAGACTGCAAGTATTGCAATGGCTGGTCATCAATGTGTATAATTGACGCAGGCCAAATCCCATTTAACCTGCAAAAACTCTTTATCAATGGATGGACGGCTTCGTTTAATATCAAACACCAGAACACTCGAGCATTATACTCCAAGCCCATGCAACTAAGCCTTAACCCTTTCCTAAGCTTCGTTACTTAACTGACTTGAATCTTCATCAATTAATATTGTTGTTAACCGGACACTAGTCCATCAATTCAACAACTATACTTCAACACCCGCATTTACATTCCGGTGTGGTTGAAATCGGTCAACCAACCACCTGGACCACCGAGTCACCGGGACACCAGCCACCTTAACACTGAACTTTTCAATGGTTAACCCAATCCGATTACACCAGCCACCGAGTGACAGGACCACCTGGAATATTGAACACTGTGATTTTAAATATTAACCCCAGTCCAATTTAACTGTCCACCGGGCAACGCTATTGCTATTCCATACATCTCCGCACCCTCGTCAGCCCAATCTGGTGTAACTGGCCCAGCAGACATCAGAACTTTAAAGTCACTGGAAGACTTAATCGTTGATTTTTTTCAAAGGAGTTCAGAGTCGATCTGGTCCTTCACCCTCAGCCATAGATCTTTGATGATTCACAGTCAGGATTTGATCCTACTTCAGATCCACGATTCTGCCGCGTGGCTCGATTATCACCGTCAATCTTCTCATTGATCAATGCACACAATTTCATCTTGTTGTAGGCAGATTTCCTTCATCCTTTTGAAGTTCATAGGAACTCCATTCCTGCTTCTCGCCTCGCTTCTCTTCAATCTCATTCTTCAAGTTGTGATCGACTCGTCCAACTTCTAATCATACAAAACTCTTTCTCATCCATATACGACCCGACTTCATTAGGGCAGACTATTCCTACACCGTCATCTCGACTTCATTCACAGTTCAGGGTTTATAAACACACAAAATCCTCATTAACTCTTTCTAGTTGTCAGCTTGTATACACAGAAACTCATCAATACACAGAGACATTCACACACACACAGCTTGGATGCATCAATACAACACTTCTATTAAAACCCTCTTCACATAAATACTGTACAAATTCATAAATACCTCTCTACCTTTACTGGCCCGATTTCACAATCTGGGCGATTCTCTGGCCCTGGCCATCCTTTTGGCCTAATTTCACTCTGGTTGACCACTTCCCCTGTCCTAATCCATGCCCGAAGGCTTACATAAATGCTGGAAGGTAAAACCCTCAGATCTAACCAAACCCTAACAATAGCTTTTTAATTTTATCAATTGTCTAGACTCGCTCAAGGATCAACAGAATTGAATCCTCCAAACTTAGGAAAAATCCACGCTATCTAACTAATTGTTCTAATAAACCATTTACATGATAATTAGGGAAACGAACCCCTTTCTTCATAACAACCCTATTCTTCTAGAATCTAATAACAAACTTAGGAAAATATAATAATTCCATTTAAGGGACCCCGCTCCCTTTAGTAAATTTCAAGACCCCTAAGGCCAGCTCAACATGATTGATTTTGAGGTAAGATGCTCCTGCATCAGTCTTCAGACTCCCAGGGTACAAAAAATCATGAACTCCTGTTCATGAGTCTTCTATTAGCTGAAGTCCTCCTAGATCCCATACTTTGCTCTGTTGCTGTCCACTTGCCTTGCTCCCATAAGTACCTTCAACTAACTTTGCTTTGTTGACTGTCTGCTCTATCTCATGGTTTCTCCACTTAGGCACCTTTCTTAGGTATGCTAATAATTCCTCCATCTCAATATCCAGCTCTGTCTTTTGCTGGTATATATTATTGTTGATGTCCATACGCTGTTGTACTCCTGCACACAGAATTTCTATGTTTCCTGCTACTTCTTCAATCACTGCATCCCTCTTTAACATCTTCAGCTTATACTGATGTTCTGCCAATATCTCGAAACTCTGTTCCATGTTCCTTTCACTGAGTTTCGTCTGCACATCAGCCCTTAATGCTGTAGAAAATTTTCTGCCTCCTTGATGCCTGTAACTCTGTTAAGGCATTCATCTCCTCATCAGTCCTGAAATTATACTTTCTGCTCCAGATTTCTGCATATAAAACTTTCATGGAGATTATCTCCCTCAACATCCTTTTCCCATCAAAGTACCCTGCCAGTACCTTAATGGTTATGGAATTCTGTTCCATATACTTTGCACTAGTTCCATATAAAATATGTATGACCTTTGTTTCCATTTCTTTATCTTCATATCTTCTACTGTCATCAACTCTTTGAGAATTCTCTCTATTTGTCAGAACACATTTCTGCTCATGCACTCCAAACTCCCATTCATTGAACATTATTTCAGCAATGTCCTGATGTGGAAAAATTATAGAAATTCTACCTCCTCCTTCATCCTCTTCTTTGTAAATCCATAAGGCACTGAGCTGCCTTCTTCATTCCTCTTGCTTTTCTATGAAAGCCTGCCTGCTTCTGATCCTAGAGATTATACTTCTCTTTGTCCCTACACATGAAACAAATTTATGATAGAAAACGATTTTCTCGTTAATCTGTAAAGTCCCTTTTACAGCCATAAAAATGACTACTAACATCATGAGAATAACTGCTATCATCTTCTGTTGAAATCTCTTGTTGTTTGTTGGAGATGTGTAGTTCGTTGTCCCATTTGCACATTCATCTTTTGAAGCTATTTGTTCCTTTTGAAGTTTGAACCTGCTGATCATCACTTCCTTTGCTCCTTGCACGGACAACCTCCTGCTCTTCATCTTTCTACTGTGCATTCTTCTTGCCATTCTCAGCAAACTCATATCTGGCTTCTTGGTTGTCTCCTTGTGTTCCATACCTCGTGATCTCCTCTGGGCCTGTTGTAACACCTTGGACAGAGTTCTCCCTATGAGTCTCTTCTTTACCATCCTCCTCTATGCAACCTTCACTCTCTTTCGGAGTCTTTTCTCTCAACAATTCGCTATTGTCTCCCAAAATAATTTTCTGCTCATCAACTGTCAACACATGCTCATATTTATTAAACAAAATCTGAAGAGATAAATTTGTTATCTCATCCTCTGTTTCTGCTTGTCCTATTTCATCATCTTCTGGCAATTCGCTGATGCCTTTCTTTGAGCCTGTCACAAAGCTATCTTTCTCTCTACCTTTCATTCCAGTTCTTAGAATCTTGCATCCTCCTTTCAATCTGTCTTCCATTTCCTCTTTTGGAGTCTGCAACTCCTCTTTGTCCATTGTTATAACAGGTTCCTCCATTTGTCTTCCATCTTTTAACTGTATATAGTCTCCATCTTGACTAGTTTTATGAGACAATGTTGTCTCTTTTTCTTTTATGACAGATTTCTGATTCTGTCCTTCTTCAAATTCTTCAGAACCTGCAAACACACACAATTCATTAGTTTTAAAAACATGAGACTCTTGAGTCGTTGATGTTTCCGGCATCATCTTCTGRATTGAACCTCTCCAAGCACCTCATGAGATCTTCATTTTGAACCTCATCTTCTCCAAGCACCTCATGAGATCTTCATTTTGAACCTCATCTTCTCCAAGCATTTCTCCCTGCTCTGGTTCACAAATGTGAACTATTTGTCCTGCTTCCAAGGACTTTCTGTACTCAGTTTCCCTAAGTTTCTCCTCTGTCTGCAACCAAACATTCATCCTGTGTCTCAAGTTTTGCCTCAGCTTCCTTGCAAATAGTTTCACAACAGGCCACTTGACCTTCTTCTTTAATTTCCATCCATATCTCTGGTCGTCTTCACTTTCCTGTAGCAGCTTCATCATTTTACTGAGTTGTTCTTTTAAGTCAGCAATCTCTCTGTCAAATTTCTCATCATTCATCTTACTTTTGCCAATTGCTTTGGCATCTCCTCTCACTCTGCCATGGCTTCCTTCTGAACCCTTCCTTTGACTGTCTCTAGTCATCTTCGTCTCTATGAGCTTCACAATGCTCAACGGTGGGCTGCAAACAGCCTCTACAATAACAGGTCTTTTGCACCCAGAATCCTCATTAACTCTTTCTATTTGTCAGCTTGTATACACAGAAACTCATCAATACACAGAGACATTCACACACATAGCTTGGATGCATCAACACAACACTTCTATTAAAACCATCTTCACATAAATACTGTACAAATTCATAAATACCTCTCTACCTTTACTGGCCCGATTTCACAATCTGGGCGATTCTCTGGCCCTGGCCATCCTTTTGGCCTAATTTCACTCTGTTTGGCCACTTCCCCTGTACTAATCCATACCTGAAGGCTTACATAAATGTTGGAAGGTAAAACACTCAGATCTAACCAAACCCTAACAGTAGCTTTTTAATTTTATCAACTGTCTGGACTTGCTCGAGGATCAACAGAATTGAATCCTCCAAACTTAGGAAAAATCCACGCTATCTAACTAATTTCTCTAATAAGCCATTTACATGATAATTAGGGAAACAGACCCCTTTCTTCATAACAACCCTATTCTTCTAGAATCTAATTAGAAACTTAGGAAAAATACAATAATTCCATTTAAGGGAACCCACTCCCTTTAGTAAATTTCAAGACCCCCCAAGGCCTTCTCAACATGATTGATTTTGAGGCAATATGCTCCTGCATCAATAATGGTCTCCTTACCAATACATAGTGCTTCCATTTCTTCACTCCCTAAGCCAAGGAATAGAGTTCCTTATCATAGGTAGGGTAGTTTAGTACTACTCCATGGAATCGCTTTGGATGATCACAGATCAACCTCCCCCCTTGCATTAACACTGCACCCATGGTGACCACCACCATTTGTTTCCACTTGAAATGGATTCTACAAGTTAGCCAATGCTAGGACCAATGCTTGTCTAATCTTTCTTCAATTCTTCAAATGCCTTTTTGTTGACTTTTACCCCGCTAAGAATTCTTACTACTCGCTATTATAGCATGAAGTGGTGTTGGCATAGTTGAAAATGATGTTATAAAAATTCTTAGATATTAGACAGCCCCCACAAAACTCCTAACTTCAGTGAAATTGGTAGGAGTAGACCACCTAAGGATGGCATCTATCTTTGCAGGATCAACCTTCAACTCACCTCCACTAATCACATGCCCCAAGTACACTAGGCACTACTTTGCAAACTAAGAATTCTCTATGTTTGCTAGCAGCTAGTGATTTTGTTTATGGAAACTTCCAGAAAACCGGCATTCATTTTTAGCTCAACCAAACTAATGTGGTTCATCATCAAGGCATTTGACTTGCGAAGTGAGAATCCAATAATGGAGTTGCATTAATATGTATATAATCAAAAAAAATTAAAAAGATTATTGTAATTTAGAAGGTCAGTCTAAAATTTGTAACCACAAGAAAACCTTATGAGTCTTTGGCACACCACGTATTTACAAAGAAGACTCATAATGCAATACCTTCATGCTAGTTCCCATCACCATCCAATACAAAAGCTTGGGGTCCAGTAACATTTCAGCAACAAGAGCTCTTAGAATCTCAAATGAAAAACGTCTAGAAGAGGAGAATCTCCATCTTCCTAAATTCTTCAAGGATAATGGGATAAGGAACATCAAGCCATCAAGGCTCTCCAAAATGCTTATTGAGAACCAAGCAATTGAGACCGAACCCAAGAGATCTGCAAATCCTTCTTGCCATGTGCTTAGGGAACTACGAATAAGATTGCTAAGGTACTCAAGAAGAAGAATACTGGAGCAATGTTTAAGCCCCTAAACACGATTAGAAACTCCCTCGACTCTGTTCAGGATCCCAATGATCCCACACAACAATGAGTAGCCTATATGGTTTCCTATTCATGTGGAAAACCTTATATTAGTGAGACAAGTCGTCCCATCAAAAACAGAATCAAAGAGCACACTATTGATATCAATCATAATCAAGTCTGCTCCTTCGCATTGACGCAACACTTTGATAAGACTAAACACCAAATCCAAATTGAAAATGCCAAAGTCTTGGCCAAGATTGAACATTATTCCAAAAGGAAGTTTAGAGAAGCGATTGAGATTGAGAAGCAACCCAAAAACATAAACTGAGATGATGGTTGGACGATCAATAAGAATTGGATTCCAGCTTTACACCAATCCTATGAGTCTCTAGGTGAGTCCCATTTTGACCATTAACTTTATTGATTCATAATAACTAACTAAAAATTAAAAAATTGAAAACTTATAAATAAATCAAAATAACTAAATAAAAAATTTAGAATGATCTTTAAAATTACAATAAAAAAAATTAAAATTTTAATTATATACATTACTCCATAATTGGATTCTCTCTTCACAAATCAAATGTCCTAATGATGGACCACATTTACTTGGTTTGAAACATTGAGCTAAAAATGAATGCTAGTTTTCCAAAAGATTCCAAAAGCCAAGGTTTAAACTATGATGTTGTTAGAATTTTAAAATTTCTAGCTACACAATTGGTATGAAATCAAATGTATTTGTAGTACGGGATCTTGAAGATGAATTAATCGGAGATACAATAGAACACAAAGATTATCCAGGGAAACCCTCATTGGGGAGAAACCCGACCAACCAAAATCCTCAATATAGATTCCTTCCACCAGTACAATGATGCTATAGCTCTCCAAGAGAGACCAAGACCAAAACACCAAAGAACCAATCTCCAAGACTTGTGCACTAGACCTTCTTATGCTCTCCAAGATGCTCAAGAGAAGTGTGTGAGTGTGTGTCCAAATGAGGAGGAACCTATCCTCATATTCATACCTATGATTATCTCTTGAAGAGACATGACTCTTGACCTAACTAACCCATAGAATGGGGCCAACTAGCCACAATGGGGATTTTTTACAATTATAAGTAAGAATACCAATATAATCATTTATGGAGTTAGAAGCATTTACCGTGTAATTATAATAACTTTTTAAAGTTTTGACTAAAACAAATATACAAGAATATCTACTGTAGTTACACCAAAAATATTAACCTCCATCTTAACTAGGAAGTGTCTTTCAAGGACATAGACTCAAATTCGATACCACCGAACTCACGTCCATTATTTGTTGAACGTGTGAATCTATACATCCTCGGACATCCATAGTGAAACATGACTTCAAACCATGCGAACAAGGTCTGTGGGTATTTATCAATAGATAAAAAATGTCCCCATAACATCCACTCCATGCAATGCATCAATACATGATCATTGCACCTTCAGTCTTAGTGCCAACCCTTTTTCAATCTAGATGAGTTCCACCTGTCTCAATACCAACCCTTTTTCATTTTGGATGAGTTCCACCTATCACTCCCTCTGAGAGGAATACACCAAGCGACCACGAAATTACTTTCGAACCGTCCTCAACAATGGCTTAATTTTGAACACATTACATAACTTGATCCTCGGTGATCTGATTGGAGCATCTTGCTCCCCTTTGCATATATATCCACGATAGTGATGCTCGATCTCGATAATAGCCGACTGTCATGGAACAGCATCGGGTTCCCTAACAACTTCATGCAACTCTAGTTGTCACGCAAATGCGGAGTCGCCTCAATCAGGAACCAAATAACCCAAGCGACAACTTCTGACCCATGTTTGGCTACTGCTTTCGTTAGCACGTATTTATCACATATTTCGGCTGCAACCATGGCGAGTGCCACACACATGATTGCTTTAATGCTCCCGCGAGACCATCTGGATAACCGGAAACGGTGATGAGTGTTCTTTTCGGTCGGGGAATCACCGTCATTGTGAATCCGGGTATCCATACAATCCAAACTCATGAGGGTCGAATCTATACGAGGAGACCTGTGATCTAGGGCCTGCTCAAGGTGCCTCAACGCACATGTTTTGTTGTGATAAAATGAACCTGTCTAGGCTGCTTCAAATGTTGACTTAGGGTGTTCCGGTAAACATATGTCGGTCTACGTGTTCGTCAAATACATCAACGAGCCACTATCTTCCTGTATAAGGTAGAATCTACAATCTTTGAAGTTGTATCCTTAAACAACTTAAGATTTGATACCATTAGGGTAACCATGGCCTTACGGTCCAACATCTCGAACCTCTTCAATATTTCCATGACATACTTTCTTTGATTTAGGAAAATCCCATCTAATCTTTGCCAAACACCTAGTCCCAAGAGTAGTGCATCATTCCTAAATCTTTCATCTCGAGTTCTGCAGCCAATTTTCTCTTACAATCATTGATGAGCTTTTTCACTTTGTTAAAGCGGGTCATCTACATACAACAATGATCGCGGTTTATATTTAACCATAAAGTAAAGGTTAGGATCTTCACTGCTCTTAGTAAAACCCAATCTCATCGGAAAATTGTCAATCCTACCATACCATGCTTTGGGTGCCTTCTTTAATCCATATAAACCCTTCTTCAACTTGCAAACATAAATAGGATTATCTGTCAAAGAGAAACCTTCAGGTTTCTCCACATAAACTTCCTCTTTTATTTCACCATTTCGAAGGTTGTCTTTACATCCATCTAGTGCACCTTCCATTTCATCTTATTGTATTATTAGAGGTATAGTCCCGATTGAGGTATATCTTGCTACGGGAGGAAAAGTTTCTTCATAGTCAATCCCTTCGTTCTGAGAGAAACCTCAAGCCAAAAATCTTGCCTTATATTTATCCAATATTACTATGGAGTTATTATTGTTCCGTCTTTGTAGATCCATTCCAGACACCACCTCTGATTTTTCCTTTGGTCTAGGAAACATATCCCGGACATCATTTTGCATAATGGACCGGTATTCCCTCGCCATGGCATCTTTCCATACTCGATTTCCTGCAGCCTCTTCATATTTGGAAGGTTATATCCATTATATCACTGTACCCTGCCAAGTACAGGTCTCAAGCGACTTCTTACTTTCCACAGGAAAATATTTCCTGCAGGCAAATTCTTTCTGCATCTTTGATAAGCTATTGTGCCCAAGATGGTCCTACTCTATGAGAGAATTATCTCATTTGGTTTATGAGGGTTCACATCCTTGATCCTGGAATGATTTCCTTTGGTTCAACTACCTCTGGAACTTTTGGAACTTCATTCTCTTCTTCAGTATTGCCTCTTCTATCACGGTTTGTTTGGATTTCTTGAAGATGCACAGAGTTTACATCTGGTTGGTCTCACTTCCGGTGTGGGAATGTATCTGTAAACTGTAGATGTGTCCTTTGTATTAAGTATACCCTTATATGCGAAGGTCTTGTTTGTCGTCCTTATACACACACACAGGAGTAGCGTGGAAGAAACCTTCAATCCACTTGGTGTGTCCTTGAGGCAAGTTTGGAGTCAGGTCTTTGTCATGGATGCTCAACTCTCAGGTCTAGGCCAACTCCTAGAAGCCAAGGGGGTATCCCCTATAATCCTAGAACCGTTTATCTTGAGAAAGAACAAAGAACTTAAATCTAGGAGTTTATTTTTTATACTAAGAAAGCAAAAGAACTTAAATCTAGGAGTTTATTGCTTGAAATAAAACAACCATTCAACATTTGACATTCATCATCATCATAATCATAAAGTGCTTATCCATAAACATGCATATATCAAAGGATACAAGATCTGCAAGATTTAAGCATGTAAGTTAGACAATGTGCACGAATGTAAAAGATTGCTCACATGAAAAATATACCAATTATACCAGTGCCTTAAATGGAGTCGTGGGCAAATGTTGATCGAAAGTTTTATTAAGGTAAATTGATGTTCAGTTAGTGAGAGAAATGTGGCCCCTTTGGAGGCTAGCTCTTTGTTTGGAAACTTGTGGAGAGTTTACCAAAACCCAAGAGGTCTCATCAGTAAACTCACTAAAAGTGTTGGATGTCCAAAACGGGTGGGAAGCCAGGTCCCGAGAAGGCCCACCTTACTTCGCAGGTCACTTTTAGGCGTTTTCCCGTGCATTAGGCTAACTACTTCAGAGATTTTCCTAATTAGACTACAAACAAGGTTCAATTACTTTGCAATACTTGAAAAAGATAAATTATGTACCCTGCTTTGTAAAGAAAACTTGCACAAATACTTGAAAAATGAAGATCCTTGCAATGCTTAAATTTAGTACCCTGCTTTGTAGTTGAAAGATAAATTGCAAGATATTTTAGAAATTGCGAGGTTGCAAGATTTTTTGCTGAAAGTAAATGAAGCAATCTAATCTAAACATGCATGAGAGATTCAAGATTCCTCTTAATTAGCCATGCATGTGAAATATGAGTGTGTGTTCGATTTACTTGACTTGTGTGTTTGAGATAAAAGATTTAGGCATACATCAAGAAAGAAAAACCACACAAAGACGCACAAATCCCCCTATTGGAGATGGAGAAACTGGGCACAAAAGGGCCCGCTTTTATTGCAACTATTACACTGAGAACAAAGGTTCTCTTTGAGCTTTAGCTTTAAGAAAGAAAAAGGGATCCTTATAACCTTTGGATCTTGAATAAACAAAAAGAAAAGAAGAATAAGAGAAACTTCGTTGATGAAGTTAAAACCCCCCAGGGTGTTCCAGAAGCCTTGATTTCACCAAAATTTGGCAAAATCCCCCCTTGTACCTATTATTGCTGCAAGAAAACAGCAAACAAAGTTTGTTAAAACATGATGGAAAAGATTTTAAAACTAAAAAAATTTATCAAAAATTTCCAGAAAATTTTTTAAGGCAAAATTGAAATTTTTTAGACTTTTTGGACAGTTTACATGAACCTAACTTAGGCTCTTCTAGCTGTTTTTGTTTGCTGTCCTAAAACAGCAAGTATAGGGCAGCTAGGTAGCTTGATTTTAAACTTAAAACAACACACTTAACTAGCTTCAAATGTAGAAGAAAATAGGCTAGAAAATGCCCTATATCTACTTCTTTAAATTGAAAGAATTCTAAATTAGATCTAGATACTTTGCATGCAAAAGATACTAATCTAAACTTTTAGATTTAAACTAACTTCTCAAGCATGCATGCAAAGGTAACCAAATAATTTGAAGAACGTTTGAGAGGGAGAAAAGAAGAAACTCTTTTTCTTTCAAAAATTGAAAGTCATGGGCTATGGGGTCCTTTGATGAAGAGTAGAGGGAGCTCAATCCTTTGGAACTCTTGGACAATAACGGTTGAAGCAACAATCTATCAATCCTCCAAGCTTGAAGAACCTGCAACAATGTACTTCAATCCTGCAAACACTTGTTAAAAGGTCTTCCCTACACAAAACAATGCTCAAATATGCTTTAACCGAAAACGAAGCATGCAATATAAAGTCTATGATTTATAAGGAAGAAATAAGCAATGCTGTATATGTCGTGTCGGGGAAAGCGTCGGCAAGGGTCCGGAATGTAACTTCTCAGCGACATCAGTGGAAAATGTCGAAAAATGTCGCAAGACCTCAAAAAAATACAAAAACACTCATTTTTTTCAATTTTTTAAACTTGTAAAGCAACAACAACATCAAATAAACACTTTGCTACATAAATATGAAAATACAACCAATAAATAAGATGCATAAGATGTCAAGTGGTCACATATCATTACTAAACTGAAAATTCTGAAACATGTTCCTGATAGGATGATAGTAGATACAAAATCACATCAAATGATCAAAATAAATGTGATCAAATGATCAAATGATTTTGTTCTAATTGGACAAATAAAAAATACTAGGTTGCTTATCTAATCTCCAAGCACTAAGAATCAAGCCAAATGTTAAAATGTATAAAAAGTAAAAATATATTTTTTCTTTTATATACCTTTATTTTAAATTTTAGCTTTGTAAAATCTTGGGTCTTTCCCATGATTAAACCAATCCCAAACCAAGCACGATCCTCCAAATGTCACAAGCACCGAGATCGAAGTCACAACAATCAACGCAAGCCACGATTAGGAAAATCATACACATGGCGCCAATGGAAATCCCATGAGAGGTGTGATAATTTCCCAACGCGTCGGAAGAGAATAGAACCCTCGACGTATATAAACAACAACAAAGCACTCTCCACTAGAAATGTGTGATATATCCCATTAGTTGAAAATGTTAAAATGCCACTGATCCTCATAAAATGAAACGTTAAAGGTAAACTTACATGTGGTAAATCAGATTGCCAAGTTGCAGCTCCAAGTCTCCACTGTCAAGGTAAATTCCCACTTGAGGAGAAGCGTATTAACATCAATCAAATATCACTCAAGAACCCAAGTGTTAATAAGTGAGCACATAGGTGAAAATTGTCTGAAGGTGTTGAGATGAACGACCATTTCCAGGGCAACGTTTTGTCCAGGTGTCAAAGAAAAGTAAGTGCATAGGCGTTGAGACAAATATCACCCGCAAAAAACCTCAGTAGGCCAACATATTGTATCGACTCGTGACACATTGGCAAAATGTCGCGAGTTAATGAAAGTGTCGGGACATTTTCAAAGTTTCAGATATGTCGCAAAATTTTCGGGGGAAAGTTTCAGCCAAGGGAAAATGTCGACAACATATCCGATATTTCGGCGATATATTCAACAGTGGAAATAAGATAAATCAAACTTGATTTACCTCACCCTACTGTATGATAGCATAACTTCAAAGCCTTGCAAATGAATTACAAAATTGAAATACAAGATACAAGTTACCTCATAAAAATAGCACTAGATCCAAGCATCCACACATAGCATCAACACCAATAGAACTCCAAAGTCTTCTTTATTCAATTCGGAAATGATACAATGATACAATAGTGGTCTATCTTCCCAAGGCTCCAACTCTCACAATGGAGAAGGGGTAGCCTTGCTTAAATAGCAAAGAGGGTGATAACTTCAAGGGAAGTGTGCATGGGAGAGGAGGAGTTGCGCATAGGTTAAGGGGAGATGAGTGGAGGTATGTGGGAGGTGTAGTGGAGTGATGTAGGAGTAAGTGGGAGTGGAGTGAGGTGAAGTGAGAGTGAGTGGGAGTGGAGTGAAGTGTGAGGGCGAGTTGTGAGCATTGGGATGTGCGCCACTCTCCCTAAGTGCGCCACTCAAGCATGCGAGGTCGAGTCCCTTCATTGGGATCTCCTCCACGTCCATGTCACTCTAGTGAAGTCGCCTACCTCTCTAGTAAACTCGCCCAAGCTTCCAGTTGACTGGGGACAAAGAAAAAACATGTTTCCAACATGTTCCCCAGTTCTCCTAAAAAATAGGAAATTAATTAAATTACCCATTTTCTGTAATTTTCGAGTAAAAAACATTTTTTAGTGATAATGATCACTTTTTTGTCTCGAAAGAAGGGAAACAGGGGTTTACATGATACTCTAGACTGGAAAACGACTACAAATATGGCATCTGACAATGTTTGATGCCATATTTTTACAATTTATTGACTTAGAATTAAAAAATTCCATTTTTGCGGGAATTTAGTTAATTCACTGAAACATTGAAAAAAAACTATCAAACCTAGCAGCAATTTCCATAAGACTCAATTAAGATGACCTAGTATGAGCTCATATACATTTAGACACTAGGCACTGGTTTTCCATGCCAAGGCCTAACCACCAGCACATACTCCAGCTCTGGAGTCAGTCTTCTGAGTGAAAAAACTTAGAAATTATTTAATCGCCCACAAAAGCAGGAAAAATAATTAACAAGTGAAAAAAACACTCTAGAGTACATGCTCGTACCTAGGTCTTAGATGGCCAATAGCCTTTTACAATATCTCATACTCATGTCATTTATTACAATGGTGGAAATGCGAAAAAAGGTGGTCTTTCGAAAGACCGATTGAACTCTAAACTCTGTCACATGAGCACTGACAGCTCATTCTTTGGCGGCTCTTCAGGAAATCCAGCTTGTGCAAACTAGTGGATCACAAGTCCAACTTTGTCCTCTTTTCCTTGGGGGCATGCACAAATACAGGGCAGCCAAATATTCTGAAATGGCTGACTTATGGCTTCTCTCCTGAAAACATTTCCTCGTGTGTCTTGTTTTCAAGCACCTTGTGGGGACTTTTATTTTGCACGTACATTGTCGTCTTCGCTGCTTCTTCCCACAGGTGCATCGAAAGATCTTGATCATGGATCATGGTCTTTACTGCTTCCATGATTGTTCGGTTCTTCCTTTCAGCTATTCCATTCTGTTGAGGGTTTTAGGGAGTAGAAATCCCCCTCTAATCCCAACTTCCTTGCAATACTCCTTGAATTCTTCTGACGTGAATTCACCTCCATTGTCTCATTGCAAGGTCTTTACCTTCCACTCTGACAAGTTTTCTACCAACTTTCTCACGTTCTCATACAAACTTTGATGGGCGTATGAATTTTTTTCACCATGAAGAGTGCATCGCTGTAATGGTGATGAGGCTATTTTGGGAGAGAACTTCTTGGAGATGGTTTTGATTATTTTGGGCTTCATATTTTGATTCTGTGAGTTGTGTTGGAATCATAATGGTGAAAATCACATGACTCGTTTTTCCGGGGATGCAAAATTCAGTTTCTTGAACACCGAAAAATTGCACTTTTGTTTCGCCCATAGACGTAATGATGGGGCCGTAACAGCCATGGCATCAAATCAAACCCTAATATCCTCAAAGGGTGCAACATCCAAATTGTGGGACTTCCTGTCGTCTAGATGACACATCTAGCTATATCTCCAACATCACAGCTCATTAGTGTAGCGTCCAAGGTCCAGGAGGTGTTGGACAATGTACAAAGGCAAGCCAAGTCATCAAGGAACCCAACATTCATCACCAGGGGTCTAACGTCCTCCATATTATGTGCAACGTCCTAGGTACAAGCATCAAACGTCCTTAACAAGACCATCTTCAAGGGTGCATCATCATCAAGCAAGGCTCAAAGAAGTCAAGTGAAAGCAACCATCATGGATACAAGAGTCATTAGAATCATACAAAGTAAGCCAGAATACAAAAGCCGCATAAGCAATTCACATTAGGTATCTTCTTCAAACTTCACACTAGCTTAAGACTTTATGCACTTTGCCAAGTTTAGATATGGGAGGAACATCAAAAGATCCTATTAGGTGTGCCACTACCAAAGTAGAGAAGTAGTTCCCAAGAAACCCATCAAAGTGTAAGTATAAGTGAATGATGTGACATGGGGTTTACTTCATGGTCATGGTGTCATTGACATGCAAGGCCACATGAGGGTTCATCTCCATGAGCACCTTTGTAGAGGGAGCGCTTGGTGCTTGAGTTACCCTTTCCTCAGCATCGTGTGTAATCCAAACTCCTATTCTTTCCTTTTGATTATTCATTTATTTTTGCTTTGCAAGACCCTTTTTTAGGTTTATGCATTTATTTTTACTAGGATTTTATTAAGTCCTTTTAATTTGATATGCATTCGGTGCATTAGAACTTGGGGCAATGGCCACATAGGGAGGGGGTAGAGCTCAAGCTGACTTTTGGCTTTTGATTTGTCATTTGTCATCCCATTTCATTTCCCATTCTTTTACCAACTGCATCAACCTCGGGCATTCTAGCCCCTTCTTCTCATAGGAGGATGAAGGCACGGACCTTTTTGGTGTACATGGAACAGTCATTTCCCGAAGATAGGATAACGAAAGGAAGATATATGGAATGTGTTAAGTATGGAAGGGAATGCTTCGTTACCCCTATCAAGGCATCCCAGTAGTACCCTTGTTCCCCAAGAGTGGCAATATTGGACTAGGACACATATGATGGCCACCAAGGTGTAACAAGGCAAAAAAGCATAATTTCCAAGCATCGTGATCCATTATCTGACTTCAACCCATGATCCTCACCTAAATGCCTACTGCATTAAATGTAACACTTTATATGAAACAATGATTGATGTACCTCTTGTGTGTTGGACCACCATCATCAGATGAACCATGCTGATCAAGTGAATGCACTAAGCTATGATGGGGGGGGGGCATCTGGGGCGCTGCTGTCTATGGAGAATGTTGATCAACATCTCTAGGATCACTGTCTAGAATGTGGATGATCGTGGAGAATGATCTCCTCTAGTTACCCCTAGGTGAGAGGGGGTAGCAGGCACTAGTGTACCTCCCTGGTCCATCAAAAAAAAGATCAATAAATTTATTTTTTGGTAAACTTTTTCCTTGCTTTTGTATTCTGGAAATTGCATTTATATTTCTATTTTGAATATTTTGTAATTTCTGCAACATATTTAGTTCAAAAATTGTAATTTCCAGCAACACATATAGTCTAGGAGCTTCATTTAACACCTTAAACTAGACTTGTTTGATTTTATGCACGCTGAAAACTACATATTGAATTTTGGTTTTAAGTTTTGTGCAATTTCAGCACTTCATTTAGTTCAGAAACTTTATTTTCAGCATAGCATTTTAGCCTAGGAACCTCACTCTTGCACTTCAAGTAGGCAAAACTAAATTTGGAAATTCTGGAATTGATTTCATTTTTTATTTTAGGTCATTGTAATTTCTGGCAATTAATTTATTGCAAAAGAATTCATTTCCAAATTTGTTACGAGTCTAAAAAACATCATTTCCAAATCTCATTAGACTCATTTTCTTAGATTTCTGCATTCTGAAAAGTTATTTTGATTTCTGTTTTGCATTTTCTGCATTTCCAGCACTAAATATAAAACATAAATTTACATTTCCAGATTGCATTTGAGCATTCAAGCTTGCATTTCCTACTTTACTTTTGCTCAAATTTCATATTTTCTTTGCAAATCTGAAAGTCACAATCATCATGACATCACATAAATTCAGATTTGACACAAGTCTAAACACATCACTCATACTTATTCTATACTAGACTTGTAACTAGTTTGAAAATCTGAAACATACCTCATCAGAAACACTTCAACCATATTTTACCCAAGTCCTTGAACACTTCATTCACACCTTCACCCTTGGACTTTGGTTTACCATAGGGAAGCCCACCTTGTGCTAGAGAAGAGCTAGCCTAAGGTGACATGAAGGGTGGTTGTCATGATAGTGGGCAGCCTTCCTAAGTTCAACTTGAGCTTGCACCTTGGTGGATGGGACTTTTCCACCTTAGGTACTACTCTTTGTTGTAACAAGTAACATTGTTTCTTAGATGTTGTGGAGTATGTCGTACTATGGGTGGTTGCACTTCTTCCTTTTGACCTATAACCTTGTTAAAGACCCTTGATCCTTCTTCCTTACAAATCTGCTTAGTGCATGTGATTGTTACTAATGATGCCTTCGGTGAGTTTTCGTCCACATCAGATTTTAACATGTCTTCTTCAGTAGAAACCTCTACTTCCTTCCCATATATAATTTTGCAATGATATGAGTGGCTGCATGTACATCTATAACTTGTAGTCCAATTCTTACCACATCTACAACAATTGTTTTCCTTCCTTTTTCCCTCTTCATCAGAATCACTGACGAAAGTGTCAAATTCTCTTTCAATGCCATACTTGTATGATTTTGGATCGCTGCATTTGTGCCCATGTGACCACTTGTCCCCGCAATATCTACACTTGTTTATGCATTTCTGATCTATATCTTGGCGACAGTATTTATCATCATCCTTCATGTGGGGTAGTGTATATTTGTTGACTTTACTTTTTTGTTCAATTAATTTTATTGCTTGTCTGGCATATTCAATAGTATTAGGCCTTCGTAATTTCTTTCACTGCGGATATAATCCTTCCACCCACCAATGTACATTTTTAGTAATTGTTTGTCTGAGAGACCAGTCCATCTTGTTGCCAAAACCTCTCATTCATGTGTATAATCATTTACATTTCCCTTTTGTTTTAAACAAACGAACTTGGTGTAAACATCATCTTCTTCTTCCTCATAAAATCTTTTTAATAATGCAACAATGAAATTTTGCCAATGGAAAGAGCAAGCGTCACATTTTCCAAACCACCATAAAAATCAATTATAAGCTTCTCCTTCCAAATTATTGGAGGTTGTCATTATCTTTTCTCATTCACCAAGTGGGGGATTCGATTCAAAGATACCCTCCATTTTGTTGACCCAAATGATGGCTCCTCTATGATCTTTTCCGTCATATTTCGGTAATTCACTTTTAATTTTTTGGTAATCTCTATGTTGAAATTGGTGTTGAAAAACTCGACGAAATTTCAGCGATTTTGAAAAAATCGCGATTTTTTCAGACCGATGAAAATCAGCCAAAAAAATCACGATTTTTTTTACTTGAAAAAGTCGCAACTTGTTCCGAAAACATCGCGACTTATACTGAAAAATTGCGCCATGATAGAAAAATTCGCCCAACGCGCCGGGTCCATGGGGATAAAGGCATTTTGTTTTTTGGTCATTTCACTTGTTTGTTGTTGGAGAAGGAGAAGGGTTTGTGGTCTTCCTCAATCAATGTGGAGATAGCTAAACAACCATCCTCGTCACCATTAAGGATCTTTTAGTGGAGCAAGGGTTCAGTTTCATTTGCCAACCGGTGTTGAATCTTCCATTCGCAGGTATGTATTTAAATCCCACCATGTTAATGCTTTTTTTCATAGATTTATGCATGTTTGCTTACCTACATTTTGCTTTTTTTTTTGTCATTTTGCCATGAATTTCATGCCCCGTAAAACAATGTAAGAGTTTTTTTGTTAATGGGACAGCAAGCTTGAGCCTTGATGTTAATTTTTTCTCCACCCTCTTCTTGTCATTTTTCATTGCTAATAATCTAATCGAGAGGTTTGATTTTTTTTACCAATGGGATGTTATTTTTTTTTCTAGATGGGTATAATATCATTTTCTTGTTTTTTGGTGCCTTAGGGTTGAATTTTGAAGCTGTCAATTTCCATAGAAAATATGTCGAAGCCTTTGGATCCATTTTGGTTGTATGGGATCCCTGAAGATGGGACAAACCGACAACGATTGAATTGCAAATTAAGTGGGGTGCATATGTCGGGAGGGATTAGCGGGTTGAAATACCATTTAGCTAAAATCCCCGGGCATGATGTTGGGATTTGTCTTAAATCTAGCCCAAAGATTATGAGTTGCACATGATTCAATTGAAGCAAGGGTTAAAAAGAAAGAAGAAGCAGCCACAAAGAAGGTCAAACTTATAGATAGAAATTCAGGGGTATCTACCCCTAAGGGTAGTGGGAGGGGCTCCATGGATTCAGCTACCGGGAGGTCCACATATTTTTTTGTTCGATGAACCAACGCCGGAGCACAACCTTCCATCAGATCAGTGTTGAAGAAAAGGGAGAAGGCAGAAGCAGACAGGGTTATGGGGAGATGCCTTTTCTGGAGTGACATACCTCTCGGCATCACTAAAAACAGCCCATTTTGGCAGCCGATGTGTGATGCCATTGTTGTTGTTGGCCCGGGGTATAAAAGCACTACCATTGAGGAGTTGCGGGGGCCAATTCTTCAAGTAGTGAAGAAGGACATCAACTCTATATTGACAGAGTTGAAGCAGTCATGGGAGATCTCTAGATGCACAATGATGTCTAATGGTTGGACATATAGGAAGGGTAGGACCCTTCTCAATTTTTTGGTACATTGTCCTAGAGGTACCATGTTTATCAAATCGGTAGATGCATCGGCACATGTGAAAGATGAAGCATTGTTGTGTGAGTTGATGGATGGGTTCATCCGAGAGATCAGTTTGCATAATGTGGTGCAAACCATAACAGATAATGCAGCTAATTATGTGGTTGTTGGTAGGCTACTTATGGAGAGGAACTGCACATTGGTCTGGACTCTATGCGTTGCACACTGTATTGATTTGATGCTCGAGGATATGGGGAAAACTTTCTTCATCAAGGAGGTGATTGATCAGGCTAGGAGCATCCCCAAGTTCATATATAACCATACTTTCGTTCTTAGCCTCGTGAGGAGACATGCCAGAAACAAGGAGTTGCAGCGCCCTGCAATCACTCTTTTCATTGAGAGACATTGCGAAATGGGGATTGCGGCATGCAATCACTCGTTTGCCACCAACTTCATTACTCTTCAATCTTTGCTTCAATGTCAATTTGAGTTGAAGCAAATGTTTGTTTGTTTGTGATGAGTGGCATGATTGTGAATTTAGAACAAGATAGGATGGGAGAACCATCACCAAACTAGTGTAGATCAATTCCTTCTAAAGGAGTGCAAAAAAGTGTGCATGGTTAGCAAAACTTTGGTAAAGGTTCTCTTCTTGGTTGATGGGGATAAGCCTGTAATGGTCTAGTTGTATGAGGCCATGGATAGAGCCAAAAAAGCTATCAGGCTTATTATGTGGGCAGGTCTCCACGGGTTTAGTAGATAGATGCTTTTATTGGATTTGATTGATACTCGATGGGTTGGGATGCTCCATCGACCCATTCATGCAACAACATTTTTCCTCAACCTCGCATTTTCCTACACAAATGCAACTTTGGTTTGATAGCAAGGTGATGGAAGGGATCCTTACTTGTCTTCAGAGGATGGTACATGATGCCAGGATTCACATCCGAAATTAATTGTGAGATAGAGATGTATCGAGATGATACTGGACTATTTGTTGACTTTGAAGATATTTGTGGCTTTTGCGAGACCATTTTGACTATCATCTAAGTTTATCAATTTGGTCCCAGACCACATACCCCAGGAGTGCACTGGGGGCCCTAGATCTTGTCTAGGGTCTTTAGCCATCCTCCAGGAGAATGGCTCTCGCTGTTGCATGTAAATTTAACAGGCTTTGAAGATGTTGTTGTTGCAAGGACCATTTTGATATCATCTAAGTCATTAGATATTTAGAAGTTAGAACTTTATATTTTTAAAATTCAATTATGTGTTTTATAATTTATTTTAAAGTTTAATTATGTTTTCTTTATGTTCTCTTTCTTTCTTATTTTTTGTAGATGTTTGGTGGTGAAACTATGGTGCAAGGACACCAAATTTAAAAAGATTTGTCATCTGAATCCTCAGTCAATCTTATAGCTCTTCAGGATGTGAGCGCAATTGGAGTGTATTTGAAAAAATACACTCAAAGAAATGCACTAAGTTAGAACTTAGAACTTCAACAAAGCAGTTACATTTATTGTAATTTATGGGTCTATGATCCTCTAATATATTATGACCCTCTTACAGGTTCGAATTCTCACGTCTCAATGACTTGGTGTATGTCCATTACAATCTCCAACTATGGTTGAGGAAAAAGGATAGAACACCGGATGTGGATGCCATTTCCTTGAACAATATTGATGTATTGTCTAAGTGGAGGGTGGAGGTTGAGATGCCTATCATGGAGAAGGCACCTGCATGTTTAGAGGAGGAACCTAAACAACAACAAGAGAAGCAACAAGGGGATGGGGAGGAGGAGGAGGAGCAGGATGAGGAGCGGGAGGAGGAGGAGCAGCAGATTGAAGACATCATGGAGGGTGATGTGCTAGCATCAACACCACCTTCTACACTTATTGATACACCTACTTCTACACACACGAGTCGTCATCCACTATCAGACTAAGGGCCTTCTACTATCAGGGGTAGACCTGACAAACAGCCCATTATCTCTTCCCGTAAAATGGGGAGAGGGCATTAACATTAGATAGCTAGTTGTGAGTTTTGTTTCATTTGCCATTGTACATCTACCTCATGATGATGAGATACATTTATAATTATATATGTGATGTCATTTTGTATTGGGTATGGGTTCAATATTCAGTATCGACTTTGATATGTCATTTTTTATTTGGCATCCACTACATCATATATATCAATGATTTCTCCATATTTATGTGCCAAAGTGTCTATCTGATGTTGTTTTATATGTTTAAAATTTTGAAAAAAATGAATATATTTTGCATTTTTTAATGTTTGTCGTGGTTTGCCATTTTTTTCCATTTTTTTCCGAAACGATGTTTTCCGAACCCTCGTCGATTTTTTGTCGATGTCGAGTTTTTCAACAATAGCTGAAATCATGGGTTACTTGTATTTCCTAAAAGAGACATCCATGGTACTTCTCTACTTGAGATTGGTCGAGGTTAAGGTGTGATTTGCTCCAATCTTTCCATTATACTATTGAACCTAGCAGCATTCTCACTATTTAATTTCTATCTTTCAATCTTCTCTTGTCCTCTCAATGTAATTATATTGTATAATGTACCATCTAATCTTTGCAACATATTTTGATGTTTTGTTCCTTGATTGGTCAGCGTCTCTTTTAATTCTTTATGTTGCTTGTTCATGCCAACCTCAATGCTATCCAAACAAGATTTTAGAGATTTTATGTCTTCCTTATGGCTCTATAATTCTTTATTTTTTTCCTCATTGGTTGCCATTTTATTTTTTTCCTCCATTTTTGCCATTTTATGTCTTCAACCTTTCAACAGCCTCATAAAGTGTTAAATTTCCAGACCAACGTAGGTAGATTCTACACGCACAAACTAAACCGTAAAGCCTAGGTAGATTAAAACTTTAAATGTCAATCAAAACAATAGATCTGAACTACTTTAATCTACAAACACATAATACTTAAAGTAGGAACAATTATGCAGTAGACAAAACCACTCAAAACTGCATCTTTATTCTATTACTTCAAAGAAGAAATACACAGCAAATAAGCTCAAAACAAAATTTTGCCAGCCAGCATAATGATCTGCCCTTTCTTCTCCTTTATAGACTAAGGAGTAAGAGAGCAATACAATAAATCTAGACACATGCAAATAGCACCCCTACTGACTAAGTCAAATCCTGACCCTAGTCATGTCAACTAGTGCGCCCTCCTCACATGGATAAGTGTGCCTCAACTGGAAGAGCTGGACCATGAAAGCATGCATCCTCACCTAGAGATCAACACCCTCTAGCTATGAATGGAAACTCCCCATGCATTAGCACCCCAACTATCTAGGGATCTGCACCCTCTATCTAACAAAAGATCATGCATGTTCAAACTTAATACTAACAAAAGAAAACTCCAAAGGTACAAACCTCTCTCTAATACTAGAACTGTTAAATCTAAGACAACACTTAAATCGAAAATAAATAAATTTGGAACAACATCTAAACTAAAACTAACTAAAGATGGTGCATGCATGCATGCACCCTTTACCAAACTATAGTCTATATTATTGTTGTTAAATTATGAGCTTGATTCAATACTGTAAGTTTCTTTTACTTCTGACTGTACTTTCAACTTAGATTCTTAATGCATAATCAAAACTGAACAGTAAAAACCATAGAGAATAACCAGCATGCATTTTCACACCATACATACCCTGGGGTAACCTTATACAGGGAGAAAAACCCCAGCAAACAAACTTCCTTTATTGCAAAGATAATGTATGACCACTTGCAACATATCCACCATGAAAACTCTGCTCGTAAAGAGCTTGCCAATGACTCTAACCTGACTGTAGACTACTGAGAAACTACGCTGTTAAAAACTCCTGTTATAGACAAGCAATGAAGGTGTAACTCGCTGCCTTCTTGGACTGATATGCTGCCCTTTAAAGGACTGATACTGCTGCCTGTTATTGGACTGATACACAGCCCTAAAATGGACTGATACTGTGCCCTGTTGTGGACTGTTATAGCAGCCTCCTGTGTACTGATATTCGCTGCCTATATGGACTGTTATAGCAGCCTCCTGTGGATTGATATTAGCTGCTGTTATGGACTGTTATAAGCCTCTTTTCTGGACTGATATACACCAGCACTGTGGGCGTATTTTGCTGCCCTCTAACAGAAATATTTGCTGCCTGCTAACTGATATATATGTGCAGCCTGCTAACTGATAATTTATGCAACCTGCTAACTGATATATATGTGCAGCCTGCTAACTGAGATATATACCAGCACTGATAAAACACTTGCTGCCTTTCACCCTCATGCTGCATAACCTGTGTGAAGAATGAGGGTTCGACCTCTGCTTATAAAGGAGTGGAGAGGAGAAGGAGAGGGCTCGAATTATAAACTTGTTCGCATGTTTGACATAACTCAACTTTAAGCATTTAGAACTAGACTTGAGACTTCAGTTACAACTTGCCCTTGACTTGACAATGCATGCGAACTAACTCAGCATGTCATGTCATGCATGCATGCAATGATGCATGTCATGCAACTCAACATGCAACTACACATGCATGCAATCATGCAACCCAACATGCAACTAGACATGCATGCATGCAACATGCAACATGCAACAAGACTTGCCAACTTGACTTTTACCAAACATACAACTTGAGTTTGACAACTCAGCCTTGACATTCAACTCGACTTGAGGCAATTTGAATTCCTTCATGGTGGATGGTGTTACATGTGCCAATGCACTAGATCAATACATTTACATCATTTGCAATATCAAGAAGATCGTTTGTTTCTAGCTCATAGGAATTTTATGTTCAACCTAACTTTTGCTAGATGCCTTGACTTTTGCTCATGGCACAAGACTTGACTAGGCTCACAGAGGTTGTACGTTCCCCTTGACTTTTGCACTAGTCTATCTATGCTCACAGAGGTTGTACATTCCCCCTGACTTTTGCACTAGACTATCTATGCTCACAGAGGTTGTACGTTCCCCCTGACTTTTGCTTTAGACTTACATCTTGACTTTTGTCTTAGACTTACAAAGCTTCTGCCTTTGCTTTGGCTAGACTCACAAGATCATATAGCATCTCATTCGTCCTGACTTTTGGTTTGACTCATAGAGGTTGTGCGTTCCCCCTGGCTTTTGTCAATAACTCACAAAACTAGTTGATTCTCCAAATCTCCCTGGCTAGCCTCAGGGTGGCCCATATGGCCTCTCATTTGAGAATGACTGTCGATGTTGCCAAATTTAACACTCCCTCTCAGCGAGGGAGTCATTCTTAGCCACACCAAGCTTGCCTCTCAGCAGCACAAACTGTCTCAATGGCAATGGCTTGGTCGGGATATCGGCTACCTACTCACGTATGGCTATGTACTGTAGCTTTACAGTTTTTCTCTGGACCAAGTCTCGAATGTAGTGGTACTTCATGTCAATATGTTTTGACCTATCGTGAAATATCGGGTTCTCTGTCAATTTTATGCAACTTTGATTATCACAGTGAACCACCGTCCTCTCGAGCTTGTCGTCGAACAACCCAGAAACCAATTTTCTAAGCCATACTACTTCCTTGCCAGCATCACTTGTTGCAATGTACTCAACCTTTGTTGTACTTTGTGCAATGGATCCATGTTTCCTGCTTGACCAAGAGATCATAGCGGATCCTAAACTGAAGCAGTATCTGGAAGTACTCTTTCAGTCCACTGGACTTCCTACCCAGTCAGCATCTGCATACCCATGCAAAAATAGACCACCACTAGATGTATATCTCAAACCATAGGTAACGGTCCCTCTAAGATATCTCAAGATGTGCTTTGTTGCTATCTAGTGTCTTTGTCTCGGTTCAGCCATGAACTAACTCATTGCAATTACTGCATAGCATATATCTAGTCTAGTATGGATCATATACATCAATGATCTAATCAACTACCTATACATGGTGGGATTCACCAAATCTGAGTGTGTATTAGAATCATGCAGCTTCCTCAGGTTGGTAATCATCGGAGTAGACATGGATTTACAATCCATCATACCAAACCTCTTAAACACATCCACTATGTATTTTCCTTGTGCCAGAAATATCTCGCCCTGTCTTTGCCACACTTCCAATCCTAGGAAGTAATGCATCAAGCCTAAGTCTTTCATCTCGAATTATGAGATTAGCTCCCTCTACACTAGGCTATTAGCCCTTCATCTCCTCTCAGAAAGAGATCATCAACATACAGGATTAGTATAACAGGTTGGTTCCCTCTTACCTCGAAGTACAAATTCGCATCGACGTCACTTTTCCGAAAGCTCGGGCTTTTAAGAATGCCATCAATCCTGTCATACCAAACTCTGGGAGCATGCTCAAGACCATACAAGGCCTTCCTTAGCTTGCATACATGAGTGTCTTTGTTATGCAGTACAAAACCATCTGGTCGTTCCACAAAGACCTCATGTTCAATCTTTTCATTCAAGAATGTTGTTTTTACATCCATCTGATGTAGTTTCCAACCAAGAACTGAAGCTAAAGCAATAATAACTCGAATGGAGGTATACCTGGCTACAAGGGCAAAGGTTTCTTTGTAGTTAATTCCTTCTTTCTGAGTGAAGCCTTTGGCTACAAATCTTGCTTTGAACTTTTCCACACTCCCATCGGCTGCATGTTTGATCTTATAGATCCATTTGGAAGAGACCACTGATTTGTCCTTTGGCCTTGGCACAATGTCCCAAACATTGTTCTTTAGAATAGACATGTATTCCTCAAGCATGGCATCCTTCCATACTTGTAATTTATCTGCTTCTTCAAATGAAGAAGGTTCGGCATCACTGATGTTGCTCATCAGTGCAACATAGCCTCCAAACCTGTGAGGCCTCTTACCTTCCCTGAAAGTTCCTTTGGGAGCAGCTATTTTTTTTTGCTTCCTGCATTGTTTCTTTAAGCCATCCTGGCTTCCTTTTGGATGGAGATTCTTCAAGAGTTCTTTCCAACTCTTTAGCAGGTTCTAGGGACTCATCACTTGGCCCTTCATGAGGTTCCTGCCTCTAATCATCTAACTCTTCATTTTCAGAAGAGGGAGAAGCTGGTTGAACTGCTTCTGATTCCTGCTGTAGCTCTCTGGATTTCTTGGATGCGGCTTCCTCATGGAAAGTCACATCCCTGCTTACCTCTATCTACCTCTGACCTGGTACATATATCCTGTAAGCCTTGGAGCTCTCACTATACCCCACAAAAACCCCTTTCTTGCATGAAGGTTCCATCTTTGTCCTCTTCTCCTTAGGAACATGAATGTATACAGGACATCCAAATATCCTTAGATGCCCTACTTCAGGTTTGATCCCTGAGAATACCTCTTCAGGAGTCTTGTCCTTCAAGATAGCATGTGGACACCTGTTCTGAATATATACGACAGTGGAGGTAGCTTCTGCCCATAAAGAATTTGGCAGATCCTAGTCAAACATCATGGCTTTCGCTGCCCCACAAATTGTCCTTTTTTTCCTCTCAACAACACCATTTTGTTGAGGGTTATATGGCACGGTCAACTGTCTCTTGATTCCTGCTTCCTTGCAGAAATCCTCAAACTTGAGAAATTCAAACTCTCCTCCATTGTTTGATCTAAGGGTTTTGATGTGTTTCCCTGTCATGTGCTTTGATGCACCACTGTCTACTAACCAAGTTTTCGGCCATGTGAAAACTGTATTGGATAAAGTAGAAACCAGGTAATATTCTTTTCTATTTTCTCTTTCATTAGAACGACATTTCTATTTTCTTTTGGATTCATCATCCTCAGCAGTTGAGGCATGATGTTTCCCTTTCCTTGTATTTGTCTTCCTATACCAGCAGTCTTTAGCAAAATGACCCAACTTATTGCAACTAAAGCATTTAATCTTAGATGTATCAATACTTTTACCTTTGAACATACCTTTGGTGTTTGACTTCCTCTGAGAGCCTTTCTGGAAAATGACTTTCTTCTTTCCCTTGAATCTTGATGCTAATGCAGAATACTCTTCTTTGGTTGGCTCGCTCCTGGTAGCAGTGTGACTCTCCTCTTGGAGGCAATCGTGCCATAACCTCTCAAACATGGGCTAAATCTCTCTCCCACTTACACTGGATAGGAAAGTCTCCCATGAAGAAGGAAGACCATCAGATATGGCCTACACTAAATCATCATCATCCACTGTGACTCCAGTGACCAAGAGTTGATCTTTGATATGGGCTATCCTGGAACAGAAAGATGTTATTGATTCACCTTTATCCATCTTCAAATACTTAAGCTTGTGCTTAAGTGTCCTCTTTTGACTTCGAGCATGTTTCTCATATAGATTTACCAAGGTATCCATACAATCCTTGGCAGTGATTAACGAAGTCATTGCTGGCATTATGCTATCTTTGACTGAGTCAAAAGATGATTCGCTTGGCCTTTGCTTGACTCTTCCTGAAAGTCACTCTTCCTGCATTAGTGGTGGGTTCCTCCACCACTGTGGTCATATACTGCTCAAGTTCATGCTCCTGCAAGATATTTGTTATTCGAAGCTTCCACAGATTGAAGTTGGAAGCTCCTTCGAGCCTATCCTCGACCCTGATTGAAATGGAGGATGCCATGGACCTCACACTGGAAACTTGATCAAGCTCGCTTGGATCTGTGTGTACCCGTTGTTGCACTTCAACAAGCTTATCACACGTTAAGCTTTGATACCATGTTAAATTATGAGCTTGATTCAATACTGTAAGCTACTTTTACTTCTAACTGTACTTTTAACTCAGATTCTTAATGCATAATCAAAACTGAACAGTAAAAACCATAGAGAATAACCAGCATGCATTTTCACACCATACGTACCCTGGGGAAACCCTATACAGGGAGAAAAAACCCAACAAACAAACTTTATTTATTGCAAAGATAATGTATAACCACTTACAACATATCCACCATGAAAACTCTGCTCTTAAAGAGCTTGCCTATGACTCTAACCTGACTGTAGACTACTGAGAGACTATGTTGTTAAAAGCTCTTGTTATAGACCAGCATTGAAGGTGTAACTCGCTGCCTTGTTGGACTGATATGTTGCCCTTTAATGGACTGATATTGCTGCATGTTATTGGACTGATACACAGCTCTAAAATGGATTGATATTGTGCCCTGTTGTGGACTGTTATAGCAGCCTCCTGTGTACTGATATTCGCTGCCTATATGGACTGTTATAGCAGCCTCCTGTGGATTGACATTAGTTGTTATTGTTAAAATTAAGCAGTTGCAAGAGCCATTCTCCTGGAGGATGGCAAAGACCCTAGTTGAGATCTAGGGCCCCCAGTACACTCCTGGGGTTCTTGGTCTGGGACCAAGCAGTTAGAGCCATGGCAAAAGACCCCAGTGAGGGCCCCCAATGTATTGTTGGGGTTCTTGGTCAAGGACCAAGTAATTTGATGATTTAAGTCCCTATATGTGTTCTAGGGCCCCTGGATGTGTTCCAGGGAATCCTTGCTCATGCTTGGATTGATCCTTGGTTGTGTACCTTGGTAGATAAGACCCTAGATTTGATCTAGGGCACCCAGATGTGTTCTGGGGTATCCTGGTCTAGGACCAGGCAGTTTCTTGGTTAAGTACCAAGCAGAGATGATGTGTGATCTTCTTCTCTCACGGGATGGTGCATGAGACCTAGGAGCAGTTAAGAAGAAGGACATAATCACATCATTGACCTTCCTCTTATGTTGGGATGATAAAAGCTTGTAAGTTATATCATGAGACCCTTGTGGACATTTTTCCATTGAACAAGACCCCCCTTTGACTTTGTCTTGTTACTGTTGCTTCCCCTTGTTTGAGCTCCTCATTGTTTATGTGGTTTGGGTCTTTGCTAGCAACCTTGACTTGTTGACTATTCTAATTAATATTTTATGAATTAAAATATTAATTATTTAAATTGTTTATTTTATTAGGGTTTAATCTAACCCTAAAGATATGGTTAATTTAATTAACCCTAACCTCCTACCAAAACTATAAAAGGAGACCTCTCCCCTCGTTTCTCTCATTCATTCTTCTTCCTCCAAGCATCTCTTGGTCTGAAATTTGTTGCGGCTCACTTCGTGTTCAGTCTGGTTTAGGGTGTGGCCTCCTTGGACAGATTTTTGTTGGTTTAGGGTGCGGCCTCCTTGGACAGCTCTCTTATTGGTTTAGGGTACGGCCTCCTTGGATAGCTCTCTTGTTGGTTTAGGTTGCGGACTCCTCCTTGGACAGTCCTCTTGCTGAGTTTTGTGGTGCAGCCTCCTTAGGACTGTCTCTCTTGCTGGTTTAGGGGTGCGGCTCTCTCCTGGTTGACTTCTTCTTGCTGGTACAGTGGTGCGGCCCTCCTTTTGGAGCAGTCCTTTGCTGGGTTTAGGCTGCGGACCCCCTCCTCTCCTCCCTTCCAGCCTGCCGCTTCCTCTTTGCTATTTGCTGCCACCCTTATGCTGTCATTGCCTCAGTTCTGGTGCCACCTGTAGGTTGCTCTACCTTACAGCCTTTATTACCCTAATCAGGGTTTGTTGAGGCAACCCTAATTTTTGCTACCTATTTCAGCCTTTTGCGGTAGCAGTCCCTATTCTTGGACAGAATTTGTTAGGGCTGTTAGTGGTTTCCTTTCAGCCTCTAGATTGGTCAGTGGGGTTTTTGTTTCATCCCTGTACTTGATGTTTGGTATGCTGATTGGTTTTCTGAGATCTCCCTAAAGTTCTTATTGGAAAAACTGTTCACAAGATCATGATGAGATCTACCCCTAAGGGTTTGATCAATGATCCTTAAAGCTTTTTCTTAGCAT
>SNQJ01S0024013.1:0-11413 GCA_010110895.2 Picea sitchensis
CGTGGATGAGAAATAAATGGAAATGATAGAATGACAATGATATATGTTGGCAAGATAGACTGAGATAATACGACGAATAAGCCAAGTAAGGTAAAGACAAGTGCTAGTAAAATGTCCTAAAGAGGGAGCAAAAGCACATGAACTCAAGTTGGGTGGTAGATAGCATTGATGAACTCTCTCTTCAAGACCCCTTACAATGTACAATGGAGCGCAGCGCACTTGATGAAAAGGAAATGATGGGTCACACTTGAGGTAATGAAACCTTGCAATTGCACCCATAATAAAAGTTCAATTAAAATCTCTAGATGTAGAGAAGCAACATTTAAATGAATTGCAAATTGAAGACATAACTCATTTCTTGGTTCACCTATAGGTTGTGATGGTTCCCAATAACAAACGAAGAAAGCAACCCCAGGAAATGAAGAAATCTCCACAACAGAAGAGGTGAAGGGCGTGCAGACCACATATTGAAGAAACTGGAACATCACATATTGAAGAAACCGGTGAGGGGCATGTAGACCACCGTATTGAAGAAACTTGCACACCATGTATTGAAGGAACTAACACATCAAAAGAGGTGAGGGGCGAGTAGACAATGTATGGAGAGCATCACGAGTAGTTTATAGAGGGCGTTCGCTGCTCCAAAGCCAGGATGAAATAGAGGAATAGAGATGAGGAAGATCATGCATGCAAAGTACAAAGTGGTAGTTCACAGAGGGTGTAAACTGCTTGAAATCCTAGAGGAAATAGAGGAATAGAGGCGAGGTGGATCCTGCATAAGGTACAAAGCGGTAGATCATAGAGGGCATACGCTGCTCGAAAGACAAGGGGAAATAGGGGAATAGAGGCGAGGTGGATCCTACATGCAAGGTGCAACTGGATAGTGCAGCTATAACACGGGTCAAAAGAGCCCCGGTATGAGGCCAAATAAGACCTTGAACATAAAACTTTGGATTAAAATTTAAAGTGAATAAAACTTTGGCTAAAATGTCTTTGGACCTCCCGGAGGAGTAATGAAAAATGGAAAATAGATTCATATACTAAATAAGACGTCGTTTCCTTCAAACTTAAGATAAACCATGAAATGATCTTGATAAAATATAAAAAGATCTCAAGGAATTGTATAAACTCTGTTATAAACTTTAGCTTTGGTTTTAGTGCACAGACTAATAGAAAAAAAACAAAACCGATTCATATAGTCCTTGATGCCGTTTATGGCAGGGACTATTAACACCATACACATTTCTCTCATTAAACATTGATTTTGGTAGATTTTGTTGCCAAATTGGGTCATCCCTACGTCACCTCACTCATCTCATTCACATCATAGACTCTAATATTTCATATATATCCATGTATAGATGTTATTATTAACTCTATTTTTACATTACCAAAACACAATAGAATCGTTGACAACATAGTTCACTAGCTTAGTGACGTAAAAGTTAACCTCGTAACAATTGGTGTCCGCGTGGATAAAACAAAAAATCCAATTTGTTATATGTACTCTTTGAGGACTCAATCTTTAGTGGTGGTAGCAAATAAACCCATCACCAACCAGGTTTGTATACGTTGAATACAAGTTTCTCTAGGTGTATCTTTTGTTTTATCATTGGTTTTTATATCCTCCATTCTTTGATGGTGTTTGTTGCACACTTTTATACACACTATGGGGTGACATCGTATATATATATATTTTTTCACGCAAAAAAAACAGTTTCACTGTTATTTTATTAGAATCAAATGAAACTTTCTGTTAAATATGGATCTAGAAAGTGTTGATAAAAAAATATATGTAGTTTTTCCTTCCTTCCACATTTTTACATTGTAGTAATAGATATAAAAAGACATATAGTGTCATATACAAAATTTTTCAAAAAAGGTACATCTGTATAGATCAAGGCTAGAAAATGTAAATTTTTTTTGTACCAACAACATAACTATCAACTATTTCTTCATAAAATAGCCAGCCAAAATTGCCTTCGAGTGCCTCTTGGAGAGGTCGTCTGCTACTTTGTTGAACTGTCTATGTACGTGCATAAAGTTGATAGATTCAAATATATTCTTTAAGCTTCTGATCTTGTCTTTCCAGTTGTTGAGATAAATTAGATTCAGGTTGGATTTGGAATTTATTTGGTCAATAGTGACCTTGGAATCTCCCGCAACCATCAATTTTTTTATGGAAAAGTAGGAAGAGAGTAATAGTAGTCCCCAAAGGCCCAAGAGCTCAACTTTCATATTATTTCCAATGCCTCCAGCAAAATGATCTTTGACCGTGTGTTCTGTAGAGAATTTTAGATATATTTCAATTCCACATATATTATCATCAGTTGCTCCATCGAAAAAACCAATTGGGTTATCATCAAAATAGATTGGATTTAGGATAAAAGCCAATTTATCTTCTTCCTCTTTGACTGAGTAATCTTTGAAAGAAAGGATAATATTGGCGACCATCATAGGATCCATTCTATTCCAGTTCTCAAACAGTATTTTGTTTCTAAATTTCCAAATGCCCCAAATGACTAAGAAAGGGATATGTCTTAGTTTTGGAAATTGAAAGAACCAATGTTTCAAATTTTCCTCTATAGAAGAACACTTCCATTCACTATCAATCTTCAGAAATTTTAACACTTCAGACCAATTTTTTTGTGTTTTTGTACAATCCACAAAAAGATGTGAAGTAGTTTCTTCATTTCTTAAACAAAGATTGCAGACTGAGGGGCCTATACCTCCTCTTTTTTTGTAATTCACTCCAGTGAGGATGCAGTCCTTTAAGCACAACCACATAAAGCATATCAATTTGATTGGGATATTCAAATCCCATATAGCTTTGTACCACCATTTTCCCTCTTCCAAATTGTTTGAATATAAGATGGGTTGATAAGCTAGTTTTGCAGTGACTGAACCCGTCGATCTATTCCAAGACTAGACAAGCTTATCATTTGTATTTTTGAGGAGGATGCCGTCACTATTTAAAATAGAAACAAAGTTATCCCATTCTATTTTGAGTTCATTTGAAATTCCAATCTGATTAGACTTCAACCAATTTTGAAATGATCCAGAAACAACAAGAGCAACATCTTGTGCTATAGAGTAAATGTTTGAACTGTTTAAGACCTAGATTAGAGGATTTGAAAGTTTGAAGTTGGAGCTGCAACCAATAAAGGGATCGCGACCTAAGACAACACGATTACTTGAACCTATCTCCCATGCAAGACATCTTTTGATGATCGAAAGAGAGAACATAAAGTTTTTCCAAATGATAGAAGTGCCTTGTGTTTTGTGAACATCTCTTCGCAGCCATGAAATAGTATCAATACCCTTCAGATATTTTTTGCAGAGGACTGAATTCCAAAGACCTGAACCAAATAAACCTCTCCAACATGATTTTGCAGCCAGTGATTGTGCAAACCAAGAGATATGTTTTATGCCCCAACCTCCGTAGATTTTAGGTCTGGCAATATTTTGCCATTTTGTGAGATGATATCCAAATCCTTTCTTTCCCCCCTTCCAAATGAAATTTGAGAGCAAAAGCTGGATTCGGTGGAGCACAAATGAAGGGATTTTAACAAGACCGAGCCAATAATTTTTTTTGACTAATTTTAATAAGCTTTTTTGAAACTGTCTTACGAATTTATTATTTAATAGTTTGATTGTGTATATTTTACATAAATGTTGAGTTAGTTTTATATCGATTTAATTATGTTTGAAAGACATTTTTCAAAATTTCCCCGTGCTTAGTTTACTTAAGTCAATTGTTGTTGAATACCATTCTACTAAATTTCCTCTTGATATGGTTGGGAGTTAATGCACTCGTTAAGACTTATTTTTCTCATGGTTATACTCCCATGCCTATTCACAAATAGTGCAATGTCTTTTGGAGTCATCATGTTCTTCTAAGTTGAACAATGATAGTTTTTTTAAATTCTTAGGACTCAAGTTTCCATGACTTAGTTTTGTCTTTTGATTAGAACCTTCACTCATCCTATAGCCCACTTAGTTCACCCAACATGAATACTTTGTAAAATTCACTTTATATTCTCTGTTTTCGATATTGGATAGAGATATTAGTTTTCAAAATGGCTACAAGGCTTATGTTCTCTATGTAGTATGCACACAACAACCAATTAACAATGGCAATAATAAACATGATTATGAGTGCTAACTGAGCTATTCCAGAGATATAAGGTTTAGTGACTGTCAATGCAATTACAAGAAGAATACATTTATAAATGACATCCTTGGTTGTGGGATTTATTTCCAATGCCAACACTCACACAAAGGGAAGCCAATCAAACCCCATTTTCACAATTTCTGCTTACTTGATTGTTTAGTCTCAACACTCAAATATGTTATACTAGTTGCATGTATGTGCTCAGTTAAGACAAATATCATTGCACTCTATGTATAAGATGTGCAATTAAAATTACGCTGAGTTCAACCATTTCTCTTCCATCCGATATATCTTTAAGCATTTCATGGAAACTACTCATACATATTTTAATGACGTTGTCTACCTGTTCTACGAAATGGCTTTTTTCACCATAATCCAATGACTTAAATCTGCACGAAATCAATATTTGTTGTTGTTTTAGATCCATTTTTGAAAACATAAATGGAATCAGAATGCTAAAAAACCCTTGGAGCACGTGGATTATACATAAATAATCACTCTGAATCGATAACCTAACTATTTTTCACCAATTTTAAACAAATATACCCGAAAAATATAACCGAATAAAAACCATTTCATAGAAATTTTAGCCTACAACTATTTTAACACTCCACAATATAACAATCCAAAGAAGGAGCAACTACAAATATTATTCAAGTTGAAATAAACCAATATACATAATATGTTGCTTGCCATGATAACTATAGAAATGTTTCCCTTCTCTTTCTACATTACCTAAGCATTGATATAAATGTATTCAAACTCCAACCCAAGATTTCTTGTACTTTACAATTCAAACCATTCATTTAAAACATAAATAGGTTAGCCATTATATATTATATTATATATATGAAATGACAAACATGTAAACAAGACAATGAATAATAAATACATGTATGAGATGGTAACTAATTAAACCATGTATCACCATGCTACGTGATACATTCGCATAAAAGCTTCACTAAATGCCAACCTCTTTGCTTAAAGTCATGCTCACGTATATTGAAGCATACTATGCCAAAACGATGTGAAGAAGATCATTACAAATTGGTCAACCGTCCAACCCAATACTCACACCCCAACAAACACAATGCAACGCACAACGTAGAAGGGAGAGAGAGGCGTATGGCTTGTATAGACTTGTACGACCTCAAGCTTTCTCCAAGAATGCATATGGCATCACGGGCCTCTTCCAATTGTTGGGCACAACTTGTGTGTTGCTATGGGAAAGCAAAAGAATGCATATGGCATCACGGGCCTCTTCCAATTGTTGGGCACAACTTGTGTGTAGCTATGGGAAAGCAAAGAACCTGTTGTGCTCTCCTCTCAACAATAAATAAGCTTGATAACGAAATTAGAAATTAATCAGATTGATGCAATAACTGTTCAATGGTAGCTATAGATATCTGATCTTGGAATAAAATGAACATTGGTAAATAGAGAGTCGATGGGAATCTTTATTTTCCAAGGAAGAATGAAACTATGAAGTAAATTTACAAAGCTATAATTTTATTTTTTACAAAAACTAGGAAATTTTATTCATTAAAAAGGTGTGGTCATGACCACTGATTACAAGAGGATGGTTTCAGAGTTTCACATAATACCATCTTGGCAATGCCATCGTCCCAACACAATTCTTTCCTTCTACTAATGTCTATCCATATCTTAAATCTACTTCTAAACTGAGAAGCATAAACATGGTAATAAATACTGTTAATAAAAACATTGAGGTAAAACATAGACAAAAATTACATCATTGAGAAACTAACTACCATTTCCATGCTGCATACCATCCTTTCTCTGCCGATCCCAGTCCTTCAAAGCCACCACATGAACATTGAGATCTAGAATTGGTGCCACAAAAGTTATTGACTTGACCCCCACACTTCCAACTTTAGAAGAATTCCCACTAGTCACGACCCTTTGAGCCAACTACAGTTGTAATCCCTCAATTTGACTCCTCAAGGCATCAACCTCGTCCTGGAGTTGACCAATTAAAGTTTTGTGTTGAGCCATAGTTTCCAAAGCAAACATGATTGTCGAGCTAAGAGAGCAGACCCAAATATATAATCACTGACGATCCTCATACTCAGTCAAGTCCAAATCTCCATCTGAGTGCTGGGATTTATCCCTGAATTCCATATTCCAATTGCATGTGGCAATACACCAATTCTCAAGAATATTTAGATAGGAGAGAGTCATTGGCGACGAGAGAATTAATACGCAGACCAGAGTATTCCAATAAGCCCGAAGAGAGCCACTGCTGACTAGAGAAAGCACCCCAAATCGACTACAATTCTTCAATTTGGAATGAAAAATATCTACCCAAATGCATACACCAACTGTCGAGTCAATGATTGACTGACCCCCCAACGAAGCCACAAAAATACAAGAGGGATCCCAAAGCAGGGTAAAGTAAGGACTCTCCCAACAATTTTCCAACGCAACCACCAAAAAACTCATCAACCATAACACCCCCCAAAATGTCCATGATGCTACTAATAGACAAAATGCCCTGGTCACAATGAGTAATTATAATGGAAGGTACCAGGATTACCTGGAACATACGATTTCTCCCGCACACAATTTCCAAATTCGTGTAGATGCTGATGATACCTCCCAAAATTGCATGCCTCCACTGTACTTGCCATGCATCCCCAATTTTTGTGATAATGCATGTACAATCCTCTGGCATGAGATCCATTGAATTACTCCTGAGAGTGTACTAGCCTCGTATCATTTCACCTGGTCTGATCGTCGACCCACACGTTGAAGTTATGTACCTTCCTTTCAACTTAAACTTTTGTCTTGTCGATGCATGCATGACAATAATTACTTGAACCTCCCTTCTATTTCTTCCACATGGAGTGAGATTCACCACGTGGTGAATGAATGCTATGTCGATGCTCCAAATCATGAAGTCACAGGGTGGTAACCATACTCTTTGTTCCTGCCACTCCCATGAGACCAGGGGCTTTTCCTACGGCCTTATTGGCCATTTCATCGGCTTCGAAATTATGTTGATGGAATACATGAAAGAATTGAACTTTGAGATTCCATAATGAGATTCTAATATGGTCCATTAATAACTTTAGATGAATATCCTTTGGTGAGGAGCCAAAAACTAGATATATAATTGTATTTTTAGAATCCCCAACTATGTTAAGGTTGAATATTTGGCGATGCTTCACCAATTGGATCCCCTGAAACACTGCATAAGCTTCCTCCTTGTTATTGGTGGAAATCCCTATGTTCCAATAATAATCTAATTCTTTATTTCGTTCGAGTTCGTATAATACCCCCCCCAACACATGCCTCCCATGGGTTGCCTCTGGAAGCCCCATCAAAACACAATGTGTACTCTGATTGAGAAGAAAGCCAAAGCTCAAAAGATTGAGAATGAAACTGCCAGCAAGATCTCTGATATACTTTTGGATGAGTAACTAGAGATAGATTTAGTCTCGACATCCATAATTCTTGCCTGCATCCAAAGTTGGGGGGTCCACCTGCCTTATTCTTTTAGAGTTCATGAATTTTTCCAATTGAACCAAAGAGTGTGCAACCATTGAGCTAGGAGTGGATCTCTTGTTTTTAAATATAACTCTGTTTCTAGCTTGCCAGATTTGCCAACATACATATTTGGGGGAGGCCTTCCAAGCTCTTTTGAACACTACTTTNTTTTCCAATTGAACCAAAGAGTGTGCAACCATTGAGCTAGGAGTGGATCTCTTGTTTTTAAATATAACTCTGTTTCTAGCTTGCCAGATTTGCCAACATACATATTTGGGGGAGGCCTTCCAAGCTCTTTTGAACACTACTTTGCCTTGGAATGAGCCCTGATAATAGTTCTCCCATTTTCCCAACAAGGTTTTATAGCTGGCAGGCCAAATGATCTTAGATGATAATTCTTGGTAGACAATATGCCAGACTTGCCTTGTGAATTCATAATCCTAGAATAAATGTTGAGTTGTTTCATAATTTCTTTCACATAATACACGGTGAAATGAGCCCTAGAATCCACTTTTGAGCAAATTTTCTCACGAGAGAACATTCCCATGAGCAAGAATCCAACTAAAAATGTTGATTTTTGGAAGCCTATCCGGGCTCCAGATGTTCCTTGATCCGGGATATTTTCATCGTGACTTATAAAGAATTGTATTAAATGAGCATAAATTAAAGTGCACCATTAAAAAAGGGAAAACTTAAAAATGAAGAGACATAAGCATCAGATCTGAACACAAAAAATTGATAATGGAGTTCGTCCCTAGTGGACTATGTCTCCGGGTCCTGCTCTCAAATGTGTAGGCTCTTTCATTAACTTAGCAAAATAATTTGTCAAATACATGAATATACCTCATTCTAAATCAAGTTGCAGAAATAATGCTCAGATAAGAAAACAAACATCACCACTGGATCCGTGGCGTCGAATTACCCAAAAATGACTATCTCCACGCTCTGATCTGACTCTGGCACTCCCAGGCCCAAGAGGAATTCTGTCTCAGTTTTCAAGCCCTCTACACCTGCAATTATGACAGTCTCGTCTTGAAATCCATGCCCACGGTCGTACAGTACGGTAGTGCCTCTCTCCCTCCAGATCTGGGTGGATTTGATCTTTTTAAATAATAGAATCGACAGATATACCAAGCAACACTGGTAGGCGCGTTGGTTAGGGTGGAGTTATGAAAGTGTTGGACTAGTGGAAGGTTCCAGGGTCGAACTCGTTGAACTCCGTTTTGGTAGTTGGTTAAATATATATATATATATATTGTATTTTTTCGTCCTCCACTAAGTTTAGCGATCCGCTAGAATCTTTGCCAACAATCATTTAAAATTGGCATGGTCCGCCAGATTTGGCGGACCTGCCATTTTTTTAAAACTAGATTCGTTCACGGGCCAACATTGGGCATTCCTGGGATGCCACGTGTCTCCTGATGATTGGGCCACGTGGCGCCCGCTGATACGCCCACCTATATGCTGACGTGGCTTCTCTGTCATTGTCGTACTGACATGTGGCGCTCCCTGGGTGGTGCCACATGGCATCGCCTGGAGGTGCCACATGACACTTTTCTATTGGTCCATATGGACCTCTGAAAAGTCCATTGGTGGGTGACACATGGCAACTTCTAGTGCTACCACATGGAATGCTGATGTCAACATCTCGTATGATGACATCACCCTGCCATGGCAGCTATTGATGTCAGTAGTACGGATGATGATGTGTCCTGTGCTGACTGACCCTCTTTGACCACAAGTTTGACCATGAATATCTTTCAAACCGTAACTCCGTTTAACAAGATGTTTGTGCCATTATAAATCTTGTGACACGCTCTTTGCGATCATGTCATTTTCACTGAGTTTTTGGAACTTTGAATTTTTTCCCTTTCTCTGTTTGCTGGAGCCATTCTGAGCGTTTTGAGTTGCCTCTGTGAGTTCTGAGTTATTCTTAGCCTTCTCTGGATCCTTTTTGGATCACGCCTTCCCAATGAGAGCTTTTTGGACCACCAAAAGCTTTCATCAATTAATTGGTAAGTGAGGGAAGAGTCCCCTCACTTTGTCCTTCTTGATCCACTTTGCCTTGCTTGGATAGGTGCCTTTTAAGCCTACTCAAAGATAATCAACATCACCCCTGTCTGAAGTCCTCGTCCTCCTATCCAGGATGATATCTTCTTGTATCTCATCCAAGTACTTAGGTGAAAACTCATCAACCGATGCTATTGAAACTTCCTCATCTTGATCCATGATCATGGGAGGCTCAAAAAGTTTCAAGTTCTCAATGTTCACAACTGAGTAAATCTACATATAATGCGGAAGATCCAGATGAAAAGCATTGGTACCACTTTTCTCTAAGATAATGAAGGGTCCATAATGAATGGGCTTGAGTTTCTTTCCTTCACCCTTCAATCGCTCCTTCCTGATGTGAAGCCATACCTGGTCTCCAACTTGGAACTGATGATCAACCCTGTGCTTGTCATGCTGAGCCTTATACTGTGCTTGACTTTTATCCAACTGTTCCCTGACTGCCTGGTGTATCTACTAAATCCTCTGGATGAAATTGTGGGCTCTGTCCTATGTTTGTTCTTCATTTACATTGACATATCTCCCATACATCAAGTCCAAAGGAACCTTTGGTAGGCACCCAAAACATGTCTCAAAAGGTGAACTCTGAGTGGATGAATGTAGAGCTCGGTTGTACTCATGTTGTACATAGGGTATCTGTTCATCCCATACCTCAGGATGCTTGCTGCAGTAGCCTCGAAGAAAAAGTACCACTGTTTGGTTTATCACCTCTGTTTGTTCGTCTGTCTGTGGATGGAAAGGAATGCTCCTCTTCAATTTGGTGTCCATCATTCTCCACAAGCTAGTCCAAAAGTCCCCAAGGAATCGAGTATCTTGATCCGATATGATAGATGTGGGTAATCCAAAGTAAACCCAAACATGATGAAATAAGAGATTAGTAGTCTGCTCAACAATGATCTGCTTTTAACAAGACATCAAGATACACATCTTCCTGAACCTATCCACTACAACATACAAATAATCATGACCCCCTTTGGTCATGGGTAAACCCCCTACAAAATCCATGGATATACTTTCCCATGGATGGGAGGGAACGGGAAGTGGTGAGTATAGCCCCAGTTTTCTATTAGTGGGCTTACAAGTAGAACACATCACACACCCCTTTACATATTTAGTTACAATTTCTTTCATTTGAGTCCAGTAACGAAACCTCTGCAAATGAGCCATAGTTTTTCCTACCCCAAAATTCCCAGACACAAAAGAAGTATGAGCTTCTCGTATTACATGGACTCGTTCACTTGTAGGAATACATAACTTTCCAAGATGGTAAAGTAACTTTCCCTGCAGACAGTAGTTCTCTACCTGTGCACCAAGGGTTAGCTTCGTATATACTTCTTTAAAATCTTCATCGATGGCATATTGTTCTATATAGATATCATGAGATAAAGAAGCATTCTTCAAAATAATAGAAGTAACAATAAGAGGTCTATAAAACATATCACATACCTTGTTACCTGTACCCTTTTTGTACTTGATTACCAAGTGAAACTCTTGTAGAAAACCCATCCACTTGTAGTGCCTAGATTGTTGCAATTTGGTCTGTGCTTGAAGATACTGTAAGGGTTGGTGATCTATATGTATAATGGTTTCCTTTCCTAACAAGTAGTGCTTCCATTTCTTTACACTCTGGACTAATGCATACAACTCTTTATCATATGTAGG
>SNQJ01S0024013.1:14639-39551 GCA_010110895.2 Picea sitchensis
TAGGAGGTAATCCATCTGGTTCTTGAAAAATATCATCATACTTAGAAACAATATCAATTAATTTCTTTTTATGAGATGGATCACACCCTTGGAAGACATCATATGTCCCGACATCTTTCTCTCTGACGACTATGAGTACATATCTCTTATTAGTGTTTATGAGTCTTTTCATTTGCCCTGCACTAACAAGTGTTGTATTTACCCTCATACTGTGAGCTCTAACAATATATTCCACTCCCCCCTTAGTGAGGTGGTATTTGTTCTCATGTCGAAAGAAGACTACTTTTCTATCATAAATTTAAGGACTTCCCAACACTATGCCACATATATCAAGTGGTACAACATCCAAATCAACTTCATCAATCAATTTTGAAGTAATAGCAAATCTGATCCTACATTGTTTGGTGACATTAAGTTTTGCTTTGTCACATACCCAACCAAGAGGATAAGGTTTCAAATGTGGTTTTGTTTCAAGACCCATTTTCTTTACAAGTGCTTCAGATATCAAGTTTACTTGGGAACCCAGATCAAATAATGTATCTATCTTAGTATGTTTAGATACAACTCTTATATGAAATAACTCATTCCTCTTTCGTTCATCAACATGAGATTCATCATTGGAACTAGAACTAGCATTAAGAGAATCTTTACCTTGCACTCCAATTGTTGTGATCTTTCCTTCATCTCCTGAATCGGAACCAAGATCTTGTTGTACCGTAACAACGGTCTTTGTATTCCCCTTTCCATCGAATTGTTTCGGTTTCTTTTCCAGATGTAGTTTCCAACAATGTTCTTCATCGTGACCACTCTTCTTGCAATGAGTGCAATATGGTTTTCCTCCTCCTCTTGTCACTGTATCGGTCTTCTTGTTCTTCCTTTTAAACTTCTTGAAAGTATTTTGTGGGAAATTGGAAGGTTTCTTTGTGGGATCTTCTTGAACATGTTTCCCCCTGTTCTCAAGGTGAGTGGCTTGCACACAAACTTTGTTGAGACTAGTGGGGTTAAACAAGAGAAAAGTATGTCGAATATAATTGTGAAGTGCGCCAATATACTTCATTAAAGTCTCATAAGAATCCAAAGGAATGTTCAATGCAAGAGCTTTCTTCCTAAATTCTTTTGTGAAACTTTGTACAATTTGTCCTTTACTTTGCCTTAAGGTTTTCCATTCCATCATTGCTTAATGTAAATATCCTAATGGATAAAATTGCTTCCTTATCGCTGATTTAAATTCCGACCATGAAGAAAGAAGCTTACCACACTTACTTCTATCTTGAAGCTTTCTCTCCCACCATGCAAGAGCGACGCCTTCCAACTGAAGAGAATCCAGCTTCACTTTAACTTCCTCTTCATCGATATGTTGGACACGTCAATACACTTCAAACTATCAGATCCGATTATCTAGCTTTTCAGGATTAGCATCTCCATTAAACATAAGTAAAGCAATTTTTACATCAAGCTTTAATAATGGTTTCTTAAAAGAGGTTTTATGGCTAGAATGATGAGAATGGTGAGAATGCTTAGAGGAAGAAGAACTAGAACTCAAAGGTGAAGATGGAGGCTCAGAAGGATCTCCTCCATTCCCTAGGTTTACCGAAGCATCATCATCTGCATGTGCTTCTGTAATGACCCCGACCATCACTCCCATGGCCGGGCGAACGCTACCAAGCAGAAACATTCTCATATATATAAATATAACATGCATTAAGTCAAATTAAACACATTTAACTAAACAATATAGAGTGCACACATAATTGCATGATAGCATATAATTAATCGCAATTTGATACTTATCTTTTGGAATGATGGTAACACCACCAACTGCGTGTAGATCTTCCACGAGCCTCCCAGCCTTAGACTGCACTGCTCATCACTCTCAGCAGTAGGTCATCCCCGAGTTGGGACTAAGCTCCACCGGGCAGAGAATACCAGGCTAGGCATGGTCAATGAGAAGTCATACAGTCATAGAGGAAGGATTCTCTCCCGGGAGTCACTTACGCCCACTGCTCCCAAACTCTCGTTCCCCACATGCCTGTTCCACCCCAGGAGTATACACCTTCACTGTCACTGAGACAGTCCTTCGACTGCTAACCTCCCTTGCCTTGGGCTTCAACAACAGACCATATCATAAGTCTCAGAGTTCTGTACCAGCTACAGGACTCCTTCCAGGAGTTTTCACTTCCTCAGCACACTCTCTTACATGGAGAGAGTTTCGCACATGTCTAGCAACCTGTTATTTGACCAATTCCAACACAGTGAGGATGACATCAAGGCTTAACCAAGTACAACCAACGACAACTAGCCACATTCAATCGAGAACTACATGGCCACTACATCCAATTGGGAAAAATGGTTATGGACACCCAAAAATGACAACAATCAGCGCTAAGGCATAGCTCGACTCGGAGTTTACAAGATGCGTCAGGCTTCTCAGCAAGCAACCTAGGAGACACGGCTCAGTTCAGGGTTTACCATGGGTTTCAGGTGTGTGAGGTATGCAGAGGTCCAATCACAGAGGCCAAAACGTGCTCAGATGGAGGATGGCGAATGCTCAACAAACTCATGCCGAGGTTGTAAGAATGGGAAGCAAACCCCCAACACGGCTCATTTCCTGGGTTAAATTTCATGCGCTCGGGTTGACACATGTCATCCATGAAGCATGTTCCTTTCCATTTGGAAGTCACCTGTCTTCAAAAGAACTTAGGATAACACATAAACATTTACATAGTAATTTGGAATAATAATAAATTATTATTCCCAAGGGCTTAAGCCCCCAAGATTAGCCCCTTTTCCCAACCTTTCATCCCCCTCTCCCTTACCCAGTCTTTGAGGAAGCTTAGTCCCCCATCACTCATTCATCGTGGTCGGTCCACATGCAGAGATGTTTACCTTTTATTAATAATGTGCGTGATTGCATGTACAAAATCAGGCTCCTGGCCTTTAACACTTAGGCTCTCCAGTCTAATAAACATATAAGCCTATCAACTTATATAAAATTGGCTCACTAGCCTATAAAACATAATTACAATTCATAATGAAATTGGGGCATGTCCTTGGGGTATTACAACTTCCTTTTTCTTCCCTTACTTCTTCATCCTCTTCTCATAATCTCCATACATTCGCTCGACCATTTTTGACATGCGATAAAAGACCATGTGAAAGTTTTTCTCCTGTTCATCACGCTTGTCCTCTTTTTCCATTTAATTCCTTCTGGATACATGACCAACTTTAGGATTGAAAGTCTTTAGAGTTCCTTCACCCTACTTATGCTTGGCCCTAGTAAGAATTCACACTCAACAATTCAAGTCAAAGATGATTGCTCTGATACCAACATGATCCGGGATATTTTCATCGTGACTTATAAAGAATTGTATTAAATGAGCATAAATTAAAGTGCACCATTAAAGAAGGGAAACTTAAAAATGAAGAGACATAAGCATCAAATCTGAACACAAAAACTTGATAATGGAGTTCATCCCTAGGGGACTACGTCTCTGGGTCCTGCTCTCAAATGGGTAGGCTCTTTCATTAACTCAACAAAAGAATTTGGAAAATACATGAATATACCTCATTTTGAAATCAAGTTGCAGAAATGATGCTTAGATCAGAAAAAAAACATCACCATTGGATCCATGGCATCGAATTATCCAAAAATGACCGTCTCCACGCTCCGATCCGATTCTGGTATTCCCAGGTCCAAGAGGAATTTTGTCTCGGTTTTCATGCTCTCTACACCTGCAATTATGACAGTCATGTCTCAACATACGTGCCCACGGTCGTATAGTATGGTCACACCTCTCTCCCTACGGCTTTGGGCATATTTGATCTTCTTAAACAACAGAACCAGTGGATATACCAAGCAACACTGGTAGGCACATTGGTTAGGGCAGAGTTATGAAAGCGTTGGACTAGGCGGAGGTTCCGGGGTCGAAACTGTCGGACTCCATTTTGGTAGTTGCTTATATATATCACATTGTTTCATCCTCCACTAATTTTAGAGATCCACTAGAATCTCTGCCAATGATCATTTAAAATTGGCGTGGTCCGCTAGATTTGGCAGACTCGCCATTTTTTAAAAACTAGATTCGTTCACGTGCCAACATTGGGCATTCCTGGGATGCCACGTTTCGTCTGATGATTGGGCAACATGGTGCCTAATGATACACCCACCTGTATCCTGACGTGGCTTCTCTTTCATTTTCGTAGTGACACGTGGTGCTCCTTGGGTGGTGCCATGTGGTGTCGCCTGGGGGTGCCATGTGGCACTTTTCTATTGGTCCATATGAACCCCTGAAAATTCCACTAGCAGGTGAAACGTGGTAGACTTTGGTGCTTCCATGTGGCATGCTGATGTCAGCATCCTGTATGATGATGTCACCCTACCATGTCAACTGCTGATGTTAGCAATACGGATGATGATGTGTCCCCTGCTAACTGGCCCTGTTTGACCACAAATTTGATAGTGAATATATTTCAAGCCGTAACTCCGTTTGACAAGTTGTTTGCACCATTAGAAAGATTATGATGCGTGCTTCGTGATCATGCCATTTTCATTGAGTTTTGGGAAAATGAATTTTTTTCACTTTCTCTATCTGCTGGAGCCATTCTGAGCGTTCTAAGTTGCCTCTGTGAGTTCTGAGTTATTCTTAGCCTTCTTTGGATCCTTTTTGGATCATTCCTCCACCATGATGACTTTGTGGGAAGGTTAGTCTATTCAATCAGTTCCTGATATCCCTCCTTGACATAGTATCCCCTTGCACCCCAACCTCGCCTATCTTGAACAAGATAAAATGAACTGGGGCAGCCTCACTAAGAGCATGAAGCAAAGCCTAAGCTTGGAGGTGAAGGTGGGGTGGAATTTTCCCAAGATTCCAACCCTGTCAAGTTCCATTAGATCCCTAGACTGAGATGTCAAATAAATTATATTTTTGATGAGCCAAAAACCACTGCTTGAGATCTTCTAATGAAGGAACCTGACCAAGAGGGTTAGAACCAAGAATCGTATCCTTCCAAATGTTGATGGATTTCCCATTCCTTGGGACCCAAAATAAAGATTTTTGCAAAAAATATAGGGAGGCATTGAGCAATTTTCAGATGGAAGAGCTAGGCTGTCGACGAGGAGTTATGTCTAGACAATGCCTCCTGCCCCCTGATAAATACTTTTTCACAAGGGTTTTTTTCCACCATTCGTTTTTTCCCGTTACCAACTACCATAGAAATTTTGAAACCATAGATATGTTAACCAATACCATATATCTAACACCAAGGCCCCTGTGATCTTTAGAAGATTTGACCAAATTCTAATTAACCAGTTGTAACTTTTTTGTAATGGATTTTCCACCTTGCCAAAGAAATTTCTGAATAACTTGGTCCAAGGCCTTCTTGATTCCCATAGGGGATGAAAGGGACCATAATTGAAATAAAGGGAGTGAAGATAATACTGATTTTATTAGCATCCGATGCCCCATTGGATTTAACCATAATGCACCCCAGACTTCCAACTTTTCTCTGATCTCCTGCAATATGATATGTCAATATTCCCTTGGAAAATATTTTAAACAAATAGGCATTCCTAGATATTTAAACATTTTCCAGTCATAAGATATGGGAAATGCTAGAATTTGAGCTATACTCAATAAATAATGTGCTTTTATATTCCATGCGAAAATATAATTTTTATTCTTATTGGTGACGCCACCTAAAATATGTGTGAATTGGGCCATTACCAACTTGAATCTCCTGGCCATAATTTTGGAGGCACCACCCAACAACAAGGTGGCATCAACAAACTGAGAATGATTAATTATTTTGACCCCTCTTTCTATATGCAACCCAATTATTGAGCCATTGTTGTGCTCCCATTCCAGTCTTCAATTGAGAGCTTCTGCCATAAAAACATAAAGAAGAGGGGAGAGCGGGAAACCTTGCCTTAGCCCCCTAGAAGCTTTGAAAAAAAGGGTCGTTCTTCCATTGATTAAAGGAGATATCCAGGGGTTAGTGATACAATAACCAATCCAATAGATAACGGCACGATTAAACCCAAATTTCTTAAGGACATCCTTGAGAAATCCATGTCTAACTTTATCAAAAACATTTGTTGTATCTATTTTAATCACCATACCTTTTCCCCCTCAACTAAAACTGGAATGGATCGCTTCTTAGACCAAGATGATATTGTCCCAGATTTGACGCCTGACCACAATTCCCCCTTGATTAGAAAGGCTCAATGAATTAATAAGAGGCTTCAACCTGTTAGTAATAATCTTGACCATAATTTTATAAGATACATTACATAAAGAAATGGGACAAAACCTATCAAATGAAGATGCTCCTTTTTCTTTTGGAAGCAACGCCAAAAAAGATGAATATGTGGCTCCCCCTAATTGGGAGGATTTTTGCACATATCTAAGCATCCTAATAAAGTCATACTTGATGATGGACCAACATATTTTGTAGAAATGAATGGCGAATTCATTCGAACTCGAGGATTTATCCAGATTAAATTGATTAATTGCATCAAGAATTTCCTCTTCCTCTATCGACTTATTTAGTTCTTGACTATTGTTGGTTGTGGAGCTTGATTATCTCCTTGATTTATATGCAGGTATTCCTAGCTCCCTTCTGTCGGGGATTTGGGGGCTTGATTATTTGGGAAAATTTCCTTGTAAAATATTTTTATTTTGTAGTCAATCTCGACCGTTCATTATAAGGTCGCAGTTATGACAATAGAAGTTATGTTAGGTTTTTTTTTCCCTAGAAGGCAATACTCTTTTCATGAGGGAATTGTATTGTGGCTGTGTATGTGTGTGAATATTGTATTATGAGAGAGGAGACTATGAGAGAAAGAAGAGGAAGTTACAACAAGTGTGTTGTAAGTTGTATCCTTTCATTTTGTTGGATAATAAAAAGGAAGGACCTGGAAATTTCTCTGGTGGACATATCCCACACTGGTTGAACCACATATATATGTGTCTCTATTGTATTGTGTATCTTCTAAGCTTTATTTCCATATGTTTTATTTTATTGCTCCGAGATCCCGTTTTTCTAACAGATTATCCTCCTCTGAAACTTTTTGGGGAAGATGAGAAATGAATTGCTCACACAACTCGTCATCCATTTCTCCCTCTTCAATATATAAATTACTATAGTGCAAGGATGCCAAATTTTTTTATCTCCTCAAAGTCTTTGACCACTTCCCTAGAATTGGATTTAATTTCCTCCACCTTATTTCTCCATTGCCTCACTTTAGACTGCTTATGAAAAAAGGTTGTATTTTGTCTCCCGCTTGTAACCACAAGCTTCTTGACTTCAACCTCCATATAGTCTCTTCATCCTTCAGGGCCTTGAGATAATTTTGATAAGATTCTTGTTCTTTTCTTAAGAGATCCGGTTGGACATCCATTCTCTCAATACTATCTTGTATTTCTTCAAGCTTTCTTTGTTTTTCCATTACCTCCATGTGATGAGGTCTAGAATTGTTTTTTGCCCAAAGTTGTATTGCAGATTTAGTTAGATTAAGATTTTGCTCTCCGCTATACACTGGGGATATGGATATCCATTGACACCAGGTTCGGGAAACCAAAGGGAAAAAATCATGCTTTTCCATCCACAAGGGATTGAATCGAAACTATATAGGACCCCAATTTACTTCTTTTTCAAAACTTAGAGAAATATGATGATGATCTGAGCTCGCCCATAGAATAATTGTGGAGGAGAAGTGTTGAAACTTGTAACTTCTTCATTCTTTCTCTCTTGACCTCTTCCCAATACTTAGTTTCTTTTTCATTTTGTGGACTCACAGACTCATATTTTCATTTCTTTGTATCTCCCATCCTCACAAGTTTGTCCGACAATACTTAGCCATTTTTCTATCATGACAGACTCACATTCTCATTCGAAATCTCCCACTCCACCACCCCGCCGTGACATGTCCTTCCTCTTCACAATTCTTGAGTCATATTAAATGTTAATTCTATGAACTCGATTGCTAAATTAAACTCTGAAAAGGTCATTATTAATGGTGTTTCTATCAAGGAAAATCTCATTTATTTTAGGTTAATGTTATCAATCAAGGATCTAACGTAAAAGATTATTTCACTGTTTTGAGCGGCATTACGAAGAAGTCTGTCAACTTGTTGAAGATGGTCGAAAGAAGACAACATTTATGCAGGGATACCTTAAATCTATTCACCAAAGAATATCACAATTACCACTAGTTGAGGGAATATTGGTATTATTCAACGCTTCCAAACATAGATAATAATAAAGTTTGGACATCAGGAATAAATATCGTTGGTTGTGTCCCTGAGGTTTTCGAATGCAAAGATATTGTCATCTGGTGCATTGAAAAAATTGTCTAGAACATAAGAATCATTCCTCTATAAAGTGGCTCCCTTGTTTCATTGGTGCCTTCATTCTTCAAGAAAATGTTAAATCTACCAGAGTTGAACTTAACGTACAAAGGAGAAGATTCCATAAATTTTCTTAGAGGGAAAAATAATGGGATCGAGCTCTTGTAGGAATATCTACGAGACCCTACTACGATGCCAGAAGACCTATCCAGAATCCAAGTTAGTTTTTTAAAGGACCCCCATCGAGAAATTTCTTGGTTGTTTACTAGAGTTACAGGTTAGGATTCTACAACAACTATTCCCTAGATGGCCCTGTATATTTGATATTTTATAGTTCATGAGAATGTTGTTTTCGATTGGAAAAGATCACATTGAATGAAATTTCAGCACAATTAATGAATTTCAGAAGCGAGATTTTTTTTTATATGGAATCTTATCTGGTATTTGCTATCACACATTGTTATATTTTTGAAGGTCATAGTGTTGGAAAAAGGGTAAATTCAAAGATTGACCCCGTGACTATGTGGTATCAATCTCTCTGGAGGAAAAATGTTATCCATTATTTTTATGAGGTTTATAATGATTTTGTCTCTGAATTTAAGAAATTACTTTTTGGGGAAGATACTTCCAGGCCTTCATTGGAAGCATCAAGCTTTTTGGATAAAAAGGGAATTCTGGAGAAAATGGATAACTACAACATCATTAGGATGTTCTGTTCTCATGAAAAACCTTATACCTCCCTCATTATGTGTCATACAAGTTGTTTATCATAGAGGTGGTGATGCAATATAAGTTCGTGTTTCATGCTTTTTATGAGAGAAGGAAAAAAAAATTCATTCCTTAGCCTTGGAAAGTGGGTGAAATTCTCTTAAGAACAATTCCCAAAATTGATGAATATGCCTCTTACTTTGACCAATTTAATTTGAAGTTTGTAGAAGAGATAAAAGGTTTGAACCTAACAACCTTTTTTATAATCACATGGTAGCAGTTGGGCTCAACCCCACAATGATCAATAAACTCATATTTGGAGAAGAAGAGGGTGACAATCATGACTCCCCTGTTCAAGCTGTTAATAAATATTCTGGCGACATAGAAACCATTGTGAGAACTACTGAAGGTCACAAGCAAAGAGGGAAACCCTCAAGTGAAAGAAATGCTCAGTCACCTGTTGTTTCTCACAAAAGTCTTTTGCCTAAGGTAAATCCTCAATCTACAATGACCCAACAAAGAAGAATCCATAGTAACAATTCATGTGATGATGGATAAATGAATCCTCCTCAAGGAAGTCTACAAAACCCTCATAAATTACAAGTAAAAAGGAAAAGGGTCAACTCTCAACAAGAGGAAGAAAAAAAAACATACCTGAAGATGATATTTTGCTTGATAATATGGACTTAGATGTGGATATTGAAAATATTCGGTTTCCAGATGATGAATAACATGCCCAAGAAAATGTACAGTCCGTTGCATTAGCCGTTCAAGATGAAGTCTTCTATGATGAATAAACCTTTTCTGTGCATAATGTTATATTTGACAAGTCTTCAAAGAAATTCACCTTTGAAAGAACCTCGAAGAATAAGAAAGGAAAGTAGCGGTCCATCATTGATACTAAAAACATGTTTCCGTCAAAACTATCTTCAATACATAGAATCACATGGGATGCATTGGACGTTTCAATAGTTAATATGGAAGAAGAAAATCTCAGACTTAAAGAGAGAGTCAAGGAATTGGAAGCAACTCTCATGCCCCCACCTATATTGGCTACCCCAATCGTCGTGATACAACCTGAAAGAACTCTTCAAGGAACTCCATAATCAAATTTGAGAGTAAAAGGAATTTCAATCTTAATCATTGTTACTCGATACTTTGTTGAAAAGAACATAAAGAAAAGAATGTCACTCATTTTATATTTATAGGACTTGGCGATTTTTTTTTATGTTCTCGGGCTTAGGATTCAAAACACTAAAGAATATTTGAATGCATATTTGAAGAATGATGAAGGATTCTTCAGAAATGGGGTTGCTATGTTTGTAGAGAAAGTCTAGGCAATGACTGACCATAGTAGAAAACAAGAAGATTTTCCCTCCCAGAGCCATATAAAAAAATTAAAGGCATGTTGGATTGAAAGGATAAATACATTAAAGGGGTTGTTAAATCAATTAAAAGAGCTGTCACATAAAAGGACTGAGGCATACTCAAAGATTATTGGTTTGGATATCAAGGTCTCCGCTATTGAGGTCTCAGATCCAAACTTAATCTCAAATTCAATGATCATGAGCAGGGAGAAATTTGAAGAGAGAGTTGAAAATATGAAGAAATCATCAACCGAAAAATTTGATAGTATGGTTGTGTATACTTATGATGACATTGATAATTGGCTTGTTGAGTATACAAATAAAAATGAGGACATTGAGACTATATTGCAAAATTTATCTATTGACCATAGGGAAATTGAGAATGAATTGCTAAGTATCAAAGCAAAACAAGAAGTAATTGTTGCCCCATTAAGGGATTATATTCAAGAATGGCTAAACAAAGCTATAACCAAGATTGTTGAATTTTCAACAGAAGCGGTTACAAGGGCCACATAACCGCAACATGGAAAGATAGAAAAGGCGCATCAACAAGCAAATGAAAGAGAGAGATGCCATCACAGTAAGTCCATACTAATTACATACCTTCTTCGTTATATGATTTCATACAGTTATATTTATTTTTCATTGGAAAAGTGTAACCAAATTCTAATAACTTCCTCCTTGTCTTCTTTCCAAATCATGTTGCTCGTGCTCCACTCCATGTTCTTCTCTTCATCAAATTTCTTGTAAATATTTTTTTTTATGGTCCACATGAGCCCCAATCCCAGTCTGTTTATGGAAAAACGCATTTAAATTTCAATCATTGTGACAAACATGATCATTTTTGAGAAATCCCAGAGAACTAAGTTGGGATCGATTTAGATTGTATTTTATAACTCTAAGCTTTGAGTATAGAATATTTGAAGTCGATCTATCAAAATCTTCTTTTGAGCTTAATAAGTAGTACTCTTTCAAATTTCTCTTGTGCCATTGGACCATTTCTTTTATTTGAATGTGATCTTAATTTTTATTAAACTGTGATGGATGTGAGGATTCTATTACTTTCTATATTGTGTGGTGTTTGAGGTGGCCCATTTCTTAGGAATTCTCTCTCTCTATATCTTTTATTTTTCAGTATTTTAAATTTTATTGAGCCATAAAGAGTCAGATTCAGTCATTTAACGGAGTCCCATATAATTTTTGATATAATATATTCAAAGAAAATCATAAGCTAAAGAGGAGTACCACCTCTTTAAAAACACAAGGGGATTCATATCCTCGTGAGGTTGTTGTTTCAGTCTTGACAAATTCAAACATCAACCAGAAGGAGTCAGGAAGAGATAGAAAGGAGCTACTTAGAAGGGAGCGGTCCAACCGAACCGCTATATGCCCAGGATCGACTCTTTTGTTGCTCCACGTGAAGTTCCCTTTCTTTGGGGGGGACATCAATAAGATCCATGGTTGTGATTAGATCATCCATATTTTCACGATATGGATCTCGAACAATGGAACCACCCCTTTTCTCTTTCAAATGCCTTGTAGTATTGAAATCACCAACTATTATGCAATTTTGGATGAGATCCGAATTTTCCAAATCCAATAAAGAAGCCCAACATTCTGCTTTTTCCCAGTAAATATTGGGCATATACACATTTACTATGTTATAAGACATACACGAGGATAAGTGAGTTAGCTTGATTAGCAACCAATGCGCTGCCTTAATAATATCTTCCAACTGAAAAGCCTCCAAATTCTAGAGGGTGCAAAGTCCCCCCGAGGCCCCTCTTGCACATATTGCCATACCCTTACATTTTCTCCAAATGTGTTGCAAATCTTGGAGAGCTTCTTTCTCCTGCATTTTAGTCTCCTGGATCAGTAGGATTAAAAGATTTTTTGTAAAAACTGACTTTCCCATTCCTTCTTTCTTTTCCTTACTACCTAATCCTCTGCAATTCCAGGAGACAATTTTCATTACTTACTAGTGGATTTTGTTTCCCCCCTTTAGAGGGTTGAGAGGAGGCTCCCTTTGCAGGAGGGGTTTGATGCTTCACATGTTTTCCATTTTTTTTTAGAATCCCTTCCAAAGTAGTTTGGATACCCAACTCTTCATCCCGTTCTACTTCCGTTTGTCTTCAATTTCGATTAGATTTCCTTCCTACTTTCCTTGTTGTAGTTGGCTGTGAGACTTCTGATTTTGAATCCTCTCCCAAGCCCTCCTGATTCCCTTCCTCTAATATTTTTGGGCTCCTAGAAGTGGGACGAGTAGGTATTTTTCTAGGAATTGGATCCCCACTTGTTGGGTTGGACATTGCCTGACCTTTTCCGGATTTGACTTTATTCTCCGAGTTTGCCTTATTGTCTCCTCTATTTTCCACCCGTGTCTCCCTTTCTTCTTTGTTGTTTTCTTCCAGGTTTTCTAACACAACATACTTATTTTGACTAGATTCCCCTCTCTTAGGAGAGCTGGGATTAAGAGGGGAAGGAGAGGAAAAACTCCCCCCTTGAACTGGTGCAGGTTGCTAGATCATAGCCTCCCCCGCAGCCTTCTTCCTTTTTGGTTGTTGTCATTGTTCCTAAGCTCTTTCTTCTAGCGGATCTGATTTATTCTGCGGAAAATTCTTTTTAAAATGTCCATACTCGTGATAGGATTTACATTTGAATGGCAATTGTTCATAATTCACCTGCTGAATATAGGACCAATTATCTAGGGTTAGTTGAATGGCTTCAAGCAACCCTTTTTTTAGATCCACTTCAACACAAAGTCTTGCACATGCCTAAAGGCCATCTCGTGGTTTGGCTTGATCAATATACTTTCCCAGAGTATTTATTATGTTATGTGGGGTTTCATCATTCCAAGAGTGCAAAGGGAGGAAAGGAAGACAAACCCAAACTAGGACCGCGAAGGGGATATCGTTCTCAGGGCTAAAATCAAGCATCCACTTATTCAGGTACATACTCGTTGAATCCATGAAGTAAGGCCCGCTTCTGAATATAAGATCCTGATCTGCTTTGTTTTCGAATAAAAATACAAAGAAGCCCTTACCACAAAAAGATGAATACATTTGGACCTGGATATTTTTCCTCCAGTTCAGATATAACCATTGATTCATAGCCCTAGGAGAGGGCCAAAGGCATGCGAACTTCCCAATGAGCCCATTCTCATCCAGATGCAGAGTAAAGGGCCGAGATGGAGTAGAATGCACCGAAACTTTTGGAATTTCATTTACTTTCTTGATGAAGCGAGAGGGCTCAGGTTTCACAGATTTCGAATAGGAGGAGATCAAAGCCTGGAAGGCCGCAATATTTGGTGGTGGAGGCAATGATGGGGGGGCTCCTCCCCTCGAGCCTGAATCCATAACGTCACTGAGATCGCATGCGCTTTAGCCCCTGCCTCAGTAAACCCTAGCCACAAAGCTTGATTTTTTTGAACTAATTTTGAAAAATCTACAGAGTGATAATTAAAATTGAATTCTCCCACCATTAAAATAACTAAGTAGCCATTGAATTACAAAGTATCAATAGGAAAACAAATTTCTAAGTGAAACTAACATAAATACAATAGGGAATTCTTCATTTTAACCATGAATTCGATTATAGGAAACATATTAAGTAAATAAGAGCAACATTTCATACACAAGAATTTCTCCACAACCATAGAGAAATCCATAAACAAAGACACAATGTTTTTCTCAATTTCTATTTAGCAATCTATTGTTACGATGCAACTCATGGCTCTCTATGCATCCTCCCTCTTTGATAAAAAAAAACCCTTTGAGAATTAAGTTACAATAAAATATAGGAAAAATAAAGGATAATAGAAAGACCAAGGCAAGTGACTTAGCTATTAGTTTCCATTCCTCTCTCTTTTCCTCTCCTCTTTGCACTTTTATATTTTATTTAATTTTCATATATATATTTTTACAGTTACATTGAATCCATTTCGAGTCGCATACACTAGTCTTCCTCCAAAAATAAAATTTTATAAGTGTATTCCTATTATTCATCTCTGCTCGACCTCGACGTTGATGACCACATCCTCTACTCTCTCCTTTGATTCCCGTAAGTCTGTTGAGTATTGAGATTTGAGTAAACCTCTTAACACAAAACATACTTTTTTGAGTTTATCTTTATAACTTGGATATGAAATATATTTCATACAATTTTTATTTAACACAAAACATACTTTTATGAGTTTATCTTTATAACTTGGATATGAAATATATTTCATGCAATTTTTATTTAACACAAAAATACTTTTATGAGTTTATCTTTATAACTTGGATATGAAATATATTTCATGCAATTTTTATTTAACACAAAACATACTTTTATGAGTTTATCTTTATAACTTGGATATGACATATATTTCATGCTATTTTTATTGTGTACTTTATTTCAACTCAACTCAAGTTACTTTTATTTAATATGCGAGACCTCCATAAGTACTTTAGATCTCTTGGATCTACTTGATTTGGATTCGATAATTCAAACATTCAATTGTGCACTTGTTCATTGAATACTTGTTCATTGAATAGGCAATTTTAGTGGTTGTTGTTAGATATTATTTATATGTAATAGTTAAGGTTAAATATTAGTGAAGAATAAAAGAAAATGAATGATAATATGATAATGTTGTACATATTCAAATTTTTTAATATGTATAATGTATAATTATATTTAATGTGTATAATGTATAATTTGAGTGGGTTTAATGGTTAAGAATATGTGTTTTCTCTTTGGAGGTTATAGGTTTAAATCTAGAAGGGGGTGGAGTATGTACACTTAAATTTTAGTAGTCAAATCATTGCGTGGAAGAGCATGGAGGGGGTCCTTATCCCACAAACAAAAAGATTGCATACACCAATTTAGTGTCTGGCACCCTCTCAACATCAAATAATAGTAATGCTAGAAATGTAGAGTTCTTTGAATAGATATTCAAATTGATGTAAAACACAAGTAAATGATTTATCAAAGTTATAATGGGTCCTAGTAGTGCCACAATAAAATAAAATTTGTTTGGTAATTATCATTGTCATTATATAAGACGATTAAATGTCTTATTAGTATAGTATTTATTAAATTGTATGTACTTTTCAACGAAAATTACATAGTGAAGTATGCTATCTTATTTTTATTTTTAATAATGATGATGATTCACCAAATTGGTGTATGAGACCTCCTCCGCCTAACGATTTTACTGGTAAAGTCTACGGAGGTATACATACCCTACCCCCCTTGGATTTGAACTTATGACCTCTTAAGAGGAAACACATGTTTTTAACCATTAAGCCCACTCATATTACATACATTAAGTAACATCACTTTCATTTGAATTCTAAATATATTTTCGATTTTATTTATGAAAAACATATTTACTTTAAATATTAAATTTTAAAATTTTTATATTTCAATATTTCATTATATTTCATTAATATTTTAAATATTGAATTACACGTTTTCCATCTAATTTGGATTTTCTTTGAAAATAGTTTAAACTATTATTATATTTAGCCTTTTTTCATGAAAAAGATTAGAAAAGATTAACTTTTAAAATTGATATCAAACGGCATTTTATAAAATAATGTCAAAAAAACATTTAAATGTCAATATTTCATTTTTCATTAATATTATAAATATTAATTACATGTTTTCCATTTATATTTAGCCTTTCTTCATGAAAAAGATTAAAAAAGGTTAACTTTTAAAATTAATGTCAAACGACATTTTATAAAATAAAACGACATTTTAATAAAAAAGTTTTTTTTTTTAATTTCTTTTATAAAGATGTGTTATCTTTTTTGAATAATAGATATAATTTATTTTATTATTTTTTTAATAAAAATTAGATATAATTTATTTTATTATTTTTTTAATAAAAATTAGGGGATTTTATTCATTAAGAAGGTGTGGTCGAAACCATTTGGTACAAAAAGAGAGTGTCAGACCAATACAAAAATCCAACTTAATTGGGCCATCATTCCGCCATAATTTTTGCCTTCTCCTCTTCCCTAACCATATACTAACACTACGTCTAAACTGTGTAAGTATAAACTCAGGAATAAATATCGTTAATACAAATGCTTAAGCAAAACATAAAAAATTGCATCAGGGTGGGACTAATTGCCAGCATAATGTCCATTCCAAGTTGATCCAAGTCCTTTGAAGACTCTACAGAAAAGTTGAGGTCTGGAATTAGTGCCTTAATCCATGCTGCCTTGACCCCCGTGCTTCCCTCTGGAGGAGAATGCCCACTATTCNGACTAATTGCCAGCATAATGTCCATTCCAAGTTGATCCAAGTCCTTTGAAGACTCTACAGAAAAGTTGAGGTCTGGAATTAGTGCCTTAATCCATGCTGCCTTGACCCCCGTGCTTCCCTCTGGAGGAGAATGCCCACTATTCACATTCTGCTGATCTAATTGCATTTGCAATGCTTCATTTTGTCTCTGCAAAGCATCCACCTCGTCCTGTAATTTTCCAATTAAAGTTCTACGCTGAGCCAATGTATCTAGTGCAAACGATATTGTCGAAGTAAGTGAACACACCTGGATATAACGCCTTTGATGATCCTCAAATTCATTCATCACCATATCCACATCTCGCTGCAGTTCTTTATCCCAGGACTCCATACTATTCCAGTTGCCCTGGAAAATAAACAAGCAGGCTCGAAAAATACCGTGGATGACTAGAGTTAACCTCCCAACTCCAACTAAAAATAAATCCCTAAGGAAGCCACTGCCAGCAAGAGAGAGCACCCTAAACAGACAAGGAAAGTTTGCAAGGATGCATAATGCAATCACCAATACTATGTCTGAGCGACCCACTAGTGAAAACTCAAAAGTGTTACTGAGAATCCAATTCAAAGAAGAGAAATGACACTCTAGACAATTAACCGACTCATTCACCAAGAGATCAACAACAATAACCACCCCCAAGAATTACATTGCACCATTAATAAGCAATATATCGTTGTGGCAGTGAGTAATTAGTATGGTATGTACCTGGATTACCTGGATCGAAAAATTTCTCACGAACACAATATCCAAATTCGTGTAGGCATTGACGACACCTCCCAAATTTGCATACCTCCTCAGTGCTTTCGTTGCATCCCCATTTTTTTCTATAATGTCTGTACTTTATGCCTTTAGGAGGTCCATTGAACTGCTAATATAACCAATATGAATTCATTTCTTGTCTTTGCATGTGAGACAAGATATAGTCTTATCTCATACATATTACATCCACGCAGAGAAAGGAGCACCCCATGGACGATGGATATAATGCCTGGGGTCCGATGCATAAGATCACAGGGGGTAACCATATGCTCTATTCCTTCCACTCCCAAGAGTCCATGAGATTTTTCAATGGCTCCATTGGCCATTGCACTGGCTTCAAAAAATTATGATGGTGAAGAACATGATAGAATTGAAATTTGAGGTTCCATAGAGTCCACCAACACCTTTAATCTGATATCCTTTGGCAAGGAGACAAAAACAATATATCTAATGGTATTTTTGGAGTCCCCAACTATGTTCAAATTGGAGATTTGGCGTTGCTTCACCAGTTGAATCCCCCGAAAAACAACAAAGGCTTCGACCTTGTTATTGGTGTCGATCCCTATGTTCCAATAATAATCTAGTTCTCTATTTCCACCGAGGCCATACAACACCCCTCTCGCACCTGCCTCCCCTGATTTGCCTTTGGAAGCACCATCAAAACTAATCAAAAAATGAGAGGTTTTACTGATAAACTACAAGTTAACTTTATGTACTTTATGCATTGTATCGATAAGAATGCAAAATACATAAACTCTAAGAATTGTTGCAGAATAACAATTATGACATTTACTTGATGCTTATAAATGATTAAAGAGTTCAGTCATAATAAACCCTACTACAAATAAGAGAAGATAACATAATAACAATAAAGAGAAGTAGACACAAGAACTTGTTAACATAGTTCACCAATCGTTGGCTACGTCTTTGGGCCCGCTTCCAAGTGGAGGACCTCTTTATTGCTCTTCAAATGCTCAAGTTCTCTTTACAATGGATCTTTGCTGTTACAAAAAGGCTTCTAATCTGCTGTACAAGACCTCATTGTTCAGATACGTACATGCCTCAACAAGATCCTCTCAAAACATGACTCAATGCCCCTCAAAACATGAGAAATGGGCAAATTACAAAAGTTGATCCTCAAAATCCCTGCATAAAAAAGGTTTTTTTTCTCCAGCTCAAAAGGTTGGGTTTATATATTTTTTAGGCTCCACAATAGAAGCCCAACTTCCCCTAAATATCTGGCCTCTTTTTGGGATCAAATCCCCCTTCAAATGGCCAAACAATCCTTAAAAATGCCCAATCTGGGCAAAACTATAGTAAAAAACACTTCTATAACAAAATTACAGAGTAGCCCCCAAATGGTTGGCGTGCGCCCCTTTGAAGTCGTCATATGAGTTACATATGGCTAAGCACCAGCCCAAAGGGCTGCACGCTGCCCCTTGATCGGTTCTAGCTCCTGGATTGTGGGCGAATATCATGTGACCAGGGTCCAATCGGGAGGATAAGTCCCCGTCGATCGACCCTCCATACCTGTTAGCTCCTAGGTGCATGGACTGGTGGGTGTATGAAGTGAAGGGTCGCGGGTTGGGGACTAGCCTCGATCCTTTCCGCCTCTGCTCTGACCGCCACTCCACTTTAAATAATATATGGTGGGATTGTATAAACAAGTCCCATGGTTGGCACATTGGCATATGACCTGCCCATAAGACTTTCCCCTACCAACAGGTCATGGGGTCAAATCCCATGAGCTCCATAACATTTTTAACCAACCATCTAATGATAGGGTGCCACATGGCAACCCATGTCTGGGCCACATGGCACCTCTTTATTCGCCCAAAAAGTGCCACTTGTCAACATTTGAGTGGATCTGCCCTCTACCTAGTCATACTCCTATTGCGCTGCCACATGTCTCCATGCTATGTCAGCATGATGATGTCATGTTGACGTCAACATTGACTTTTTCCAGTTGACTGTTGAATTTTTTCCTGTTTGAGAATCTGATCAGAGTGCGATAACTCTTGCATACGACATCCGTTTGAGAAAGTAAATATATGGTCAGAATTAGCGCGATGAGTTGATCACAATGGAATTGGTCTCATTCAATTTCGAGAACTTTCATTTTTTAGCATTTTCTAGACTTGGGGAGCCTCCTGGATAATTCCTCCCCACTTGAAAGCTTTTGAACCACCAAAAGTCTGGTTTTACTCAGGTAATAAATGAGGGTACTGCCTCCCCACTTGTCCTGTATCATCCATCCTTTCTGCTGGGACAATGATCACCTGACTAATCACAACAAACATGAAAAGTGAGATAACATTGTTTATCAAAGTAATCATCACATTTATTTCACAATAATCTACATTCTTTGTCGCATTTAGAAGCCATACACCACTGAATAGAAACAAAGTAAACAACAATACTGAATATGTGAATGAGAATGAAAAAACATGCTTCCCCTTCTGAATAGGAACGATAACCAAAGTATGTAGCTGAACCTCATGCTGTGATTCTTGTGACACTTCATGATTGTTAGAAACATACTGAACCATCTCATGTTTAGCATCACTAACTTTATGATTTGTTATAGACATAAGTGTTAAAATTTTGCTTGCATTTACCATTGTTTTTAACTGCCCTGTAGTTGCAAAAAGATCTGTCAGTTTTTATGCGATGAGCACGAACAATGTACTATTTCCCATCTTTCTTGAGGAAATATTTATTTTCCTCCCTGTAGAATATGGATTTTCTATCATAAAGGTATGGGCTTCCCAGGACCATTCCACATATGTCCAGTGGCACTATATCAAGCTCTACTTCATCAACATAATTGTAAGTGATTGCAAACTTAATTTTATGTTGCTTGGTTACTTGCAAGTTATTATCACCACATATCCATCCCAATGGATATGGTCTAGGATGTGGCTTAGTTTCAAGTCCCAAATTATTTACAACCTCTTCACTAATTAGATTGGCTTGTGGTCCACTATCTACAAGAGTATCAATTTTAACATTATTTGTTATGACCCTTATGTGGAAAAGTTCACCCCTTTTACACTCATCATTTACAACATCTGAATTAGAAGAGCTAGTACTTGCAACATAATTTATACCTTAGATTCCCATAGCTACAATTTTTGTCTCATCACCAGATTCTGATCCCATATCCACTTGCACTGTTGCAGCTGTGGTATTCTTTCTCCCTTGATTGGCATACTTCTTTGGCTTCAACTTAGGATGTAAGATCCAACAATGATCTTCATCATGGCCTACCTTCTTGCAATGCTTGCAAGTAGGCTTCTCCTTTATTGTCGTGGCCTTCTTCTTCTCTTTATCTTTTCTTATCCCTGAATCCTTTCCTTGCAAAGTATATGTAGAAACACTATCACCAACATTCACTTTACTTGATTCAATGTGAATGGATTTTACACATACTTCATCAAAATTAGAAGGATTTAACATAAGAATARTGTGCTTGAGATAAGAGTGTAGACCACCAATATATTTTAGGAGTGTCTCTTGTGTATATAAAGGAATACCCAAATTTAATGCTTTCTTATGAAATGTTTGAGTATAATCTTGTACACTTTGATCTTTAGCTTGCCTTAAACTTTGCCAATTCATCATTTCTTGTTGCTTGTATGCTAATGGATAAAACTGTTTCTTCAATGCAGTGATAAAATCATTCCAGGAAGAGATTGTTTTACTATTTTTCTTGAGATCATATTTAGTTTTTCTTTCCCACCATATGAGAGTTGTGCCTCCCAATTTGAGACTTGCAAGTTGGATCTTTGTTTCATCATCAACAATCCTTTGTATCTTGTAATAGACTTCAAGATGTCTAACCCAATTATCTAGCTTTTCTGCATCTAATTCACCATCATAAGTGGGTAAATTAAACTTTACATCAAGATTTAATAAAGACATATCAGAAGAATGATGAGTTTTTTTAGGTTGCTTATCCTTGGAGGAATGTACACTTGCTTCACTTGTAGATGACGAGGATGAAGGGGAAGAAGGTTCTGAAGGTCCACCGCCTCCAACTCCTCCTTCTGCTCTTTCAGAAGATTCACCTTCTTCAAATTTTGGAATTTTTCATTGTCCTCTTTCATGGTAAAGTTCCTCTACCATGGCTTTCATCAATTGAAAAGCCTCAAAGAAATCGTCCTCAAATGCATAAGGACCTAGCTTTCTCGACGAAGACATCTCTTGTTTATGAGGTCTCCTTTGAATCTCTGGATTAAAAGCCTCAAGTTGGCCTTCTCCTCGCTTGAGTTTGGCTCTGGTGAGCATCCAATGCTTGCAATTGCTGTCAAACCTTCAAAACCAAATGCTCTGATACCATAAACTTGATCAAAAAAGAGAGGTTTTACTGACAAACTGCAAGTTAAGTTTATGTACTTTATGCATCGGATCGATAAGAATGCGAAATACATAAACTTTAAGAATCATTGCAGAATAACAATTATGACATTTACTTGATGCTCATAAATGATTAAAGAGTTCAGTCATCATAAACCCTGCTGCAAATAAGAGAAGATAACAACAAAACAAGAAAGAGAAGTAGAAACAAGAACTTGTTAACGAAGTTCACCAATCTTTGGCTACGTCTTAGGGCATGCTTCCAAGTGGAGGACCTCTTTATTGCTCTTCAAATTCTCAAGTTCTCTTTACGGTAGCTCTTTGATGTTACAAAAAGGCTTCAGATTTGTTGCACAAGAACTCCTTGTTTAGATACATACATGCCTCAACAACCTCCTCTCAAAACATGACTTAATGCCCCTCAAAACATGAGAAATGGGCAAATTACGCAAGATGCTCCTCAAAATCCCTGCATCAAAAAGTTTTTTTTCTCCAGCTCAAAAGGATGGGTTTATATAGTTTTTAGGCTCCACAATAGAATCCCAACTTCCCCTGAAGATATGGCCTCTTTTTGGGATTAAATCCCCCTTCAAATGGCAAAAAATTCCTCAAAAATGCCCAATCTCGGCAAAACTATAGTGTAAAAAACCAATTATGTAAAAAAATTACAGAGTAGCCCCCAAATGGTTGGTGCGTGCCACTTTGAAGTGGTCATACAAGTTACATATGGCCAAGCACCAGCCCAAAGGGCTGTGCGTTGACCCTTAACCGATTCTAGCTCCTGGATTGTGGGCGGATATCATGTGACCAGGGTCCGATCGGGAGGATAAGCCCCTGCCGATCGACCCTCCATACCTATTATATCCCAGGTGCATGGACTGGTGGGTGTATGAAGTGATAGGACCACAGGCTGGGGACTAGCCTAGGCCCTTTCCACCACTCCACTTTAAATAATATATGGTGGGCTTGTATAAACAAGTCCCATGGTTGGTGCATTGACATATGACCTATCCATAAGAATTTGCCCTACCAACAGGTCGTGGGGTAGAGTCCCATGATATCCATAACATTTTTAACCAACCATCCAATGATAGGGTGCCATGTGGCAGCCCATGTCGAGGCCACATGGCACCTCTTTATTCGACCAAAAAGTGCCACTTGTCAACATCTGAGTGGATCTGCCCTCTGCCTGGTCAAACTGTTGTTGTGCTTCCACATGTCTCCATGCTATGTCAGCATGATGATGTCATGTTGACATCAACATTGGCTTTTTTCCAGTTGATTGTTGACTTTTTGCTTGTTTGAGAATCTAATCAGAGTGCGATAACTCTCGCATACAATGCTCATTTGAGAAATTAAATATATGGCCGGAATCATCGCAACGAGTTGATCACAATTGAATTGGTTTCATTCAATTATGAGAACTTTCATTTTTGAGCATTTTCTAGACTTGGGGAGCCTCCTGGATAAAAAACACAAAGTATAAAATGATTAAGAAAAAATCAAAGACCGAATATTTAGAGATAGAGAATGAAGCTGTCAGCAAGACTTCTGTGGAGTATTGGGATGAGAGACTATAGATAAATTTAGTCTCGACATCCAAGATTCTTCTCCTTCCTCCAAGGATGGGAATTTCACCTGCTTGATTCTTTTGGAGTTAATGAATTCTTCTAATTGAGCGAGGGAGTGTGCAACCACTAAGATAGGAGTGGTTCTCTTATTTTTGAAAATAACTATATTTCTAGCTAGCCAATTTTTCCAACACACATACTTGGGAGAATCCTTCCATACTCTTTTGAACTTCGCTTTGCCCTAGAATGATCCCTGGTAATATTTCTCCCATTTTCCCAACAAAGTTTTATAATTATAAGTTTAGGTAATCTTGGATAGCAATTCTTGATATAAAACATGCCATACCTGTCTGGAGAATTCACAGTAGAGGAATAGATGTTGAGTTGTTTCATTTTTTTTCATGTAGTGCACATCGAAACGGACCCTGAAATCTTATTTTAATCAGGTTTTGTCCCGAAAGAACCTTGCCATGAGAAAGAATCCAAAAAAAAATATTTATTTTTGGAGGCCCGTCCAGGCTCCAGATGTTCCTCCACCATAATGTTTTTTCTAGAAGATTATTCTGTTCAATCAATTCTTGATATCCTTCCTTTACAGAATATCCCTTTACTCCCCAACCTCGACTGTCTTGAAATTGTAAATGGACTAGAGCTACCCCAAAGGACCTAGAGAAAAGCATGTGCCTAGTGGATAAGGTGAGGTGGAATTTCCCCAAGATACCAACCTTTCCAAGCCCCATCAAACTTTTAGACTGAGATGTTATATAGCTTACTTTTTTTATGAGCCAACATCCACTGCTTGAGATCTTCTAAAGAAGGATCCAAAACTAGGGGATTAGAGCCAAGGATCCAATCATTCCAAATATTAATGGATTTCCCATTCCCTGGAACCCAAAATAAGAGTTTTTCAATAAAGAAGAAGAAGCATAGAGAAATTTCCAGATGGGAGAGCATGGTCGTCTGCTTTGGGTTACGTCTAGACATCTTCTTCTTTCTCCTGAGAAATACTTTTCTAATAGGGCGGTTTTCCACCATTCTTTTTTCCTTGTCACCATTCTCCATAATAATTTTGAACCAAGAGCTATATTGACCAATTTAGGATGTGTCACTCCAAGTCCTCCATGGTCTTTAGGGGATTTAACCAAGTTCCAGTTAACCAGGTGGAACTTTTTTGAATTGGATTTTCTTCCTTTCCATAGAAATTTACGAATGACCTGAGCCAAGGCCTTCTTGATTCCCATAGGGGATAAGAGGGATGAAATTTGAAATAAAGATAGTGAAGATAAAACTGATTTGATAAGAACCAATCGAGCTGCTGGATTCTACCAAAACGCACCCGATGCTTCAAACTTTTCTCTAATTTTATGCAATATGATATCTTAGGATTCCCTTGGAAGTGATTTTTTTTTTTTTGTAAATAAAAGTGTAGAACCTTGTATTAATGACATATATATTTTATATAGTGAGAAGTGTTAGACACCTATTCTGCCACTAGAGGGAAACCA
>SNQJ01S0024013.1:50059-65436 GCA_010110895.2 Picea sitchensis
GTAACATACTTGTCTTGGTATATTATTAGAAGCACATATTGATCTTGGTGATGATTATGAGTTGTTGTGTTATGCTTGATTGATGCACATCTTGGTGATATTGTGCATATGGTTGAGAGTTGTCTTGGTGATTGATCTTGGTGACTAGATATGATTTGGTTGATAAGATTGATGAGATAAGTTGTTTGGACAAGTTATTTTTACAGGTTTGGTGCATGGTTGATGCATTTTTTTATGGTACATGTTGAGGTACAAATTGATGTATGGTACATGTTGGCACAAGTTATTGGTATAGGTTGTTACAAGTTGTTTGGTGCAGGTTGATTGGTACAGGTTTACAACAGTATACCTCACAGCGATAGTGTGACAGTGGTTCCATCATTCTACTTATATTTCAGGGCAGTTGGATGGGGCAAGGACATGTGGTTGTATCCGCCTTCCGGTTGTAGCCAAAGAGCATAGGGGGTTGTATCCTCCTTCTGGTTGTAGCCAGAGAATTGGGGAGTTGGAGCTTCCCTCAAGTTGTAGCCTGAGAAACTAGGGGGTTGGAGCCTCCTTCCAGTTGCAGCTGGAAAACAAAGGAAGTTGGTGCTTCCAATGAATGTAAATCTTCAAGACATATAAGAAAAAAAATTCTTTGGTTTTCTCCCGATTTGGGTTTCCATGTAAAACACTGGTGTACTGTGTATGTGTGTGATTGTTCATTTCGTATTGCTCATTATTGGATAATAAATCTACATTGATATAACACTTGGATTATTTGGAGAAAAAGGATTATAATTACGTTATTCTTGATTCACCCCCCCTCTCAGCAATCCAACAAATCACCATACCTTTTTCCCCTCGACTGAAGCTAGGGTGGATTGCTTCTTGGACCAGGATGATATTATCCCATATATATCGATCGACCACAAGGCCCCCTTGATTAGAGAGCATCAAAGAACTAATAAAAGGATTCAACCCATTAGCAATAATCATGGCCATAATCTTATACGAGACATTACATAGAGAAATGGGGCGAAATCTATCAAAAGAGGAAGAACTTTTTTCTTTTGGAAGCAACACAAAAAAGGAAGAGTTTGTGTCTCACCCTAGCCGGGAAGATTTCTACACATATTGGAGCATCCTGATAAAATAATACTTGATGATGGACCAACATCTTTTGTAGAAATTAATGGTGAACCCATGCGATCCCAAAGCTTTATCCGGATTAAATTGATTGATGGAAGCTAAAATTTACTCTTCCAATATTGACTTATTTAGTTCATGATTATCCACCTCCGATATTTTCTCAGGAATATGAGATATAAATTGCATGCACAACTCCTTATCCATTTCTCCTTATTCAATATATAGATTATTGTAGTGGGAAAATTTTTAATCTCTTCAAAGGATGTGACCATTTCACCAGTATGAGTTTTAATTTCCTCAACCTTGTTGCGCCATTTCCGCACTTTTGACTATTTATGAAAAAAGGTTGTATTTTTATACCCTGCTTGAAGCCACAAGCTTCTCGACTTTAACCCCCATATAGTCTCTTCATCTTTCGGGGTCTTGAGATCATTTTTGTAGGATTCTTGTTCTTTCCTTAATAGATCTGGTTGCACATCATATCTCTCAATTCTATCTTGTATTTCTTCCAGCTTCCTTTGGTTTTCCAGGACATCCATATGCTGAGGGCGGGAAATTTTTTTTTCCCAAAGTTTTATTATTGATTTGGTTAGTTTAAGATTATGTTCCAATATATACATAGGGGAGACAATTATCCATTTTCTCCAAGTTCGAGAGACCAAAGGGAAGAAATCTTTCTTTTCCATCCACAAGGGATTAAATCGAAAGGGGATATGACCCAAATTTACTTCCTTTTCAAAGCATATAGAAATAAGGAGGTGATATGAACTAGCCCACATAATGGTTGAAGAGGAAAATGATTCAGGGAGGGAAAAAAAGAGATACTAACAAGGAAGTGGTCCAACCTTGCCACAATGTGCCTTGGACCAACTCTCCTATTATTCTAAGTGAATTTTCCTTTGTTTGGGGGAACATCGATCAGATCCGGGGCTAAGAACAGATCTTCCATATTTTTTTGATATGGAACTTGAATAATGGATCCTCCCCTTTTTTATTTCAAGTGCATTATAGTATTGAAATCATCGATGATAATACAATTTTGGGTGAGTGCAGAGTTCACCAGGCCCAACAAATAATCCCAACATTTCGAATTTTCCCAATAATTATTTGGCATATACACATTAAAAATGTTATAGGACATACTTGAGGAAATATGAGTCAGCTTGATCAACAACCAATGCATTTCCATAATATTGTCTTCCAACTAGAAGGCTTCTGAGTTCCAGAGGTTGCAGATTCCCCCTTAGGCCCCTCTCACTCTTATTTCCATTCCATTAATTTTTTTCCAAATTTGTTGCAATTCTTAGAGAGCTTCTTGCTCTCTTAGTTTAGTCTATTGAACTAGAAAAATTAAAGGATTTTCTGAATGAACTAACTTTCCCATTGCTTCTTTATTTTCCTTACTACCCAACCCTTTGCAATTTCAGGAGATGAGTTTCATTAATTACCAGAGGATTTGGTTTCCGCCCCTTTAGAGGGCCAAGAATGAGACACTCCCTTTGCAGGGGGAATTGAGGCTTCACATGTTTTCCATAATTTTTTAAAATCCCTTCGAGTGTAGGTTGAATACCTAACTCCTTATCTCGATCTTCTTCCATTTCTCTTCTGTTTTGATCATATCTCTTTCCTGCTCTGTTTGTTGTGGTGGTTTGTGAAACTTCTGAGTTTAATTCTTCTCCCGAACCTTCTTGATTTCCTTCCTCAAGAATTTTTGGTATCCATGAAGTAGGATGAGTAGGAACTTTGCTAGGATTTGGATCACCGCTTGCTGGGTTGGACATCACCTGGTAATTTTTTGAATTTTTAATAAACTCCGAGTCTGCCTTGCTATCTCCTTCATTATTCGGCTGTGGCTCACTTTTTTCTTCAATGTTTTCCTCCAGGTTTTCTAACACAACATACTTTTTTGACTGGATTCCCCCCTCTAAGGTTCTTTTGATGTAGATATGGGATTATGAGGGGATGAAGGGACAAATTCCCCCCTGAGATGGAACAGGTTGTTGGGTCACATCCTTCCCATATACCTTCTTCCTTATTGGTTTCTTCCATTTCTCCTTAGCCATTTATTCTAGTGGATATGAATTATTTTGTGTGCAATTCTTTTCAAAATGACCGTACTCATGAAATGACTTACATTTGAGCGACAACTGCTCATAATCCACCTTCCGAATATAAGACCAATTGTCAAAGGTTATTTGATTACTTCAGGCAATCCTTTTTCCAAATCCACTTCAACACAAAGTCTTGCACATGCTTGAAGATCATCTTGTGGTTCATCTCAATCAATATACTTATCCAACGTATTACCTATTTTACATAGGGTTTCATCGTTCCAAAAATGAAGAGGAAGAAAAGGAAGATGAACCCATACTAGAACTGCAGAGGGGATGCAATTCTCTAGACGAAAACCATGCATCATTTTATTCAAGTACATACCCCTTGAACCCATGAAATATGGTCTGCTTCAGAAGATAAGATCCCAATCTGCTTTATTATCAAATAAAAATACAAAGAATCCCTTACCACAGAAAGTAGAAGACATTTGACCCTGAATATTTTTCCTCCAGTTCGGATCCAACCATTGATTCATATCCCTAGGAGATGACTAGAGACCCATGAACTACTGAATAAGCCCATTCACATCCAGACACAGAGAAAAAATATGAGATGAATATGAGTGCACCGATACCTTTGGGATATCATCCAATTTCTTGATAAAACAATAGGGCACATGCTTCACAGACTTCGTGCAGGAGGTGATCAATGCCTAAAATGCAACAATGTCTGGAGGTGGAGGCAATGATGGGGGGTCTTCTCCCCCAAAGCCCGAAGCCATGCCATAAAACCCACTAGGAACACATGTTGAAAATCACAACCTCAGAAAAACCCTAGCCGCAGAACTCTCTTAAAATTGAAGAGGGACCATCAATATTATTTGACTGAATTTTCATTATTAAAGAAATAGAAATAGATAAAAAATTTCATATTTAATTATTTTATCAATATTATAAATATTAAACTGATGATGATTAACGTCCACTGAGACTAAATTGGTTTATCGGACCTTAAGAGGGTAAGGGATTACTTGCAATTCTTTAGAATTTTGTTTCTATGCTCGAAAAGAATTAAGAGAAGCTTTCCAAGATCACCATAGTTTTGTTGAGTTAAAATGTTAGGAAGGTTGGTATTGTGACAAATATTTTGAAATTGATATCTAATCTGGGTATAGGTTGGAAAATCTAAGAGAAAGTGATTTTCTTCTTCAACCTTCTTAGTGTCACAAAGGTGACACACTCTTTCATCCCAGGGTGTTTTAGGAATTTACCAACGCCTAGTTTCACCATGGAGCTCGTGAAAATTTGTTCGTATCTTAGCAAGGATTATTTTCATCTTCTAGACTATGGTTGATTGCATCCTTATAATACCTTAATTTTATTTTTTCCTCTAACTCTTTATCATACCACATTTTCTCCTTAAATTTTTATTTAATGATATTTTTAATAGTATCCTTATTTTGCAAAATGGTGTCTTCCACGGTTCCCCAATAGCTTAGCCAAGACTGGGCATCTTCATGCCATCCTCGCTTGAGTTGAAGGTGATTACGATTGGATTTTGAAGAAATTTTAGGAAGCCTCTTGTCTTCCATGTTGTTTAACTTGTTTTTTTACATTAGGTATATAGTCATAGTTGTGCTCTCAATGGGGGAAAGGCTTGCCCCTAAGAGAAGGATGGAATAGGGCGTATTTCCTTTAATTTTTAGATTATAGGTTATAAAATTCTTTTGGTTTTGCTCTATCTTTCTCCAAGTTTCAAGAGCGATATTTCATCCCCGGACTTCACATCCATATAGAGTAATAGATGTAACAAGAGTCTCAAAGAGGAGTTTCTTCTTATCCCATATCCAAAGATCAACTGGTTTACACTTGTTTTCAAGCCCATAATAAGCTTTCCATCCCCGAACAATCCTTTTCTCAATGCTATAATTCCAATTGAGATTATGGTGAATATCGATGCCAAGCTATTTGTATGAAGTCACTTCCTCCAAGTTGTTGTTGTCGTATACAAAGGTATCATGAGTGATCTTATTGGATTTAATGATCATGACCTTAGTCTTATCAGTATTAACAGTCATACCCATATTGGAGCAAAAATCCTTRAGGATTCTTAGTTGGTTTTCAAGATTGTGGGGACTCCTTGTCATAAGAACGATATCATCAACATAAAGAAGAAGACTGATGACTATACAMAGATATTCAAAACAATTTAAACAATAATTACATTTAGCCTCTCTTCATGAAAAAAGATTATAAAAAGTTAACACTTGAAATTGATGTCAAACAACATTACATTTAGCCTTTCTTCATGCAAAAAGATTATAAAAAGTTAACTTTTAAAATTGATGTCAAACGACTTTTTATAAAATAAAGTAGTTTTTTTTTAAAGATGCGTCATCCTTGTTTTTAATGGATATAAATAGTACATTCAACAACATATAATAATTTGTTTAAAAATTATATTAACAATATTTAATATAATTAATATATTTATATCTAACACGAGGTGGTAGGTGTGGTGATCTGGATTATTTTTTAGAACGAAATGAAAACATATATATTACAATGAAATACACATAAATATTTCCATAAACATAGAAATATAGTAATACATGACTTCTATTAATTAAAGAAATGTACAGAGACTGTAAAATACAGAGTGAAAGACTCGCTAGAATGGTGGCATCTTATCTCTGATAAGAGATGTGACGACTACTTGCATTCACAAAAAGATGATTGTTACAATGAGGCTTCAAAGGCCCTTTTAACATAAAGAAAATCCAAAACCCTAACCCCAGAAGATGAAAAGCCAAAAGGTTTGTGGGCCCCAATGAGGATAGTTGATACGTCAACTTCCCGAGGGCGTAATTTTTTCATATGATCTCTATTTGGGGCGCTCGATACATCGTTGGAAAGGTCTAATAGAGAAGAATGAATTTTGATTGGCCTAGGCTAGTGCCTTTGGCAGTCTCCTAAGCCCCAAATCCTAAAAAACGTCGCTTAGGGCCTCAAAACGGCCCCAGAAGTTTGGGACCCTAAAAACTGTCGAAAAACTGCAAAGGTGGAAAACCATTTTTCGAGCTAGTGGAATAGGTGGGTGGCCACCGATATCCACCTGGATCATGTGGGAGGGGTGTTGTATGGCTTAGGAGGTATTTTGGAATCCAGCTTTGCATGGAGCATTGGACAGTATTCAAATAACCAAGAAGATGCATATGCCTTGTTGCATGGTTTACTTTTGGCCAAGGCTCAAAGCATTACTATTCTCATAGTGGTCGACGATTCTAAATTGACAATTAAATATGCAAATTTAACGAGAAATGCACCGAAAAAAAAATCCACTACAACCTTTGCTTGCCCAATTTTTTTTAGTTATATAGAACATCCGCTAAAAATTACGCAACTAATAGAGGAGGTTGTAGCATAGGTCTTTTTGAAAATTTTGCCACATTTTGTTACACCAAAAACCTCTGCTAGAAGGTGTTCTCCTTGTAGTGAAATACGGTCCGCAATCCAACTGAAACTACCCTATGGTCCCAAGGCTAGTTTTCAGCTTAGGAATTAGGGTTGAATGATGAGATGAGTCAAGGATGCATGTCATTTCTAACTTAACTTAGAAGATCTCATATAAGGTTGAGTTGGGGATCCCAATGATTTAGTATGAGAAATGAACAAGACCAAGGGTGATTAAATTGCAAATCTTGATCATATATCTTTGCAATTCCTCGTCCCTATTGAGATCAGATGGTGGTGGTCAAAATTGTGGAAGTTTAAGGCTCTTCCTAAGAGTATATTGTTCATGTGGCCGATTTTGAATAATAGAGTATTGACTTAGGAAATGTTTCAAAAGAGGAACAATATTGGCCTTGGAAGGTGTTCATTGTGTAAAGCAAATGAGGAGACTACCACTCATATTTTCTTGTCTTGTCCATTCTTTATGAAAGTCTAGAAGGATATAGATATTTTGTTGGGTTTTCATGATTTGTGGTGTAAATAGATTGTGGATATGAATTTCCAAGAGTGGTTTATAAGAAGAGAGTTTAATCCTTTTAGGGAAGTTACCTTCTTAGTCACTTAGGGAATATGGTTGGCCCACAACTATAGTTTATTTGAAGATAAACCAATCTCATATTTTAAAATCTCTTCCTATGTATTGGATCTATTATCAGTTTACAAAGCTAATGCGAGTATAAATGAGTAGAGAGTTGTGGGAGAATTTTTTGTTGATAGTTCTTATGCTTGGATTTTCTTCGGGGCCTATTAAGGGCCAGGTTAAACATGCAATTTGGGTTTTGTTTTATTTCTATCAGATTCTCATTTCTTCACTTCAAAGGCTAATCTGGCAAAAGGAACAAATATTGTTGGGGAATTCAAGGCTTTACTTTTCCTTATGGAATCTACACTTAACAAAGGGATTGTCAGGCTTCATATTTTTGGGAATTCAACTGTCACTATAAATTGGATGTAGGATTAACTTCAAGTCCATAGTACTGGTTTATCCCCATTGGATATGCATTTGAAGGAGATTTTAAGATAGTTTCAGGAGGTATCTTTCAAGCATGTCTACATGGAGCTCAACGTTCAATATGATACACTAACTAAATATGGTTTACAAATGATGGAAAATTAGATCATTGAAGATGAATATGAAGAGGAGATTTTTGTGTCCTCCAGGTCCACTAATGTTTTTGAGCTTTAATTTAATTTTTCTTTTGTGTGCAGATTTCAATGTAATTTTTTGATTGGTTTTGATTTGGTTACTTGATATGTGTTTTGATGAAATGCAATGTAAGTCATTTTTGTTGATGTTAGTGGTAGAATCAAACAAGTACTTGCACATTGGCATGTGTCTAGCATGTGGAAGTCATCAAAATCCTTCTAAGTGTGAGACTTTACTTTAGTTAAAGTAATTATTAAATGAAATTGATTTTATTAGTTAATTGAGTTATTAAAGGAAAACACTAAAAGTAATTAGCATGTAAATCTTAAGTGAGTGTGAGAAGTAATCTCAATTGTCAATCGCTTTGGAGATTAGGTTTAGATTATAACTCATGATTATAAAATCAAGGCTAGGGAGAAGGAGGAAGACACTTGTGTGAGATACACTTGTGAGAGACTTATGTTGAGGGAGTCGACACATGAGACTTTGGTGAGAGATCAAGGTTGGAGATAACAAAGAAGGAATTTTGCTAGTGTGGAGAGTGTAGAAGCAAAGAAGGATTTTTGCTTACATGAGAGTGAGGAGATCTCATTGGTTGGGTGAAGAGATTTCGTCCAAGTGTTGATGCAGAGAGATTTGAATCATGAAGGACTACGATTCAAGTTCTTGGATAGGTGGAAAAGGAATTCCATCTAGAGGTCATACAAGTCAAGGATAAGAGAGAGCAGAGGCATCTGTAGGTGGGTTTCAGCTGATAGAAGCTAGAGGAAAGCGTAGCATCATACAAAAGTTCTCGTACAATATTTTTATACATGTACACGGGTCTCAGTGGGGACAGTCATGTATGTACGTGGATTGCCAAAGGAAAGACACATACACCTTGGGAAACATGTTGGTACATGGTTGTACAAAAACACAATAATTTCCAGGTTTGTCTGCAGTGTATATTCTCAAGTATTGAGCCATTTTTCCTATTACGAGAGCCCTGACTTGACCTTAATAAAAACATCTTAGGATTGGTTTTCCCTCCAGTGGTTTATACCAGAAAATATTGGTGTCTTGTGTGTGAGATTTTTTGGTTTCTTTGTTTATGCTTTTGCTGCATGTTTAGTTGATTACTCAACTGTGTTTTTAGTAGATAAAGTGATTTTAACTTGAGCTAACTACCAATTACTGGGTTGAAGTGGTAAAATAAACGTGGTATCAGAGCATACCAAGGGTTGAATCCAGGAAAATCAACACTTTGGACATGTCAATTTCAGGATTATCTTTCTGATGAATAGTGGGTAAAACTATAGGCAGTTTACTGACATGATCAGATAGTAGCACAAAATTTGACAACTGTGCATCATGAACCATGTGGAATGTATTTTTAATTCTCTTTGAATGAAGATCACTTTTTTTTGCTTGGAAAAAAAAATATTTCATGGAGTTATGGTTTAGTCTTAACATGATTGTTTTGACAAAAATCTAAGCTTTAATCTTGATGGGCATGTGTCTCCTTTACCTAGAATTTGTTGAATATAGTTGTAATAATATACACAAAATCAAACTAAAAAAATGACTTTCTAAATATTATAAAAAAAACACTATTAATACTACCAAGTTTATATATTTTCAATATATTAAAGTGAATTTCTATCATATTATTATTAAAGTGGAGGATATTTGAAATTTACTTGGAACAAGTTAGAGATTTGGAGAAATTAAACAATTGTTTATAGAATAGGGGATTTTTTCAGATAAAAAATTGAACAAGCTGGATACATAGTTGTGGAGCTAGTTCATATCTCTCCAAGATGGAGGAATAATAGGTTGGGGGATGTTGGGGAGTCAAAGTGTTTGGACAAATTCTTATTGAATGCAACTTTTCTTGGGTTGGTAGACAAATCTATGTTGTTGGGTTGGAGTTGGAGGGGATTTGGATCACAACCATATCTTTCTACAATTGGAAGATAAAGAAATTAAGTCTTCCACTCCCTTCAAATTAAAACCTAGTTGGTTAGATGAGGAGGAGTTTCAAAATATGATTAAGAGAGAATGAAAGAGGCTATGATGCAAGTCTAGGGACTTTAGAAAGTGTCCAATTAGAATATTCTTTGAAGAATATCAAGGTAAAAGTGATGGATTGGGATATAAAAAGGTACAAATCTAGAGATAAGTTTGTGAAGGAGGTAGAGGAGAAAATTACTTATTTTCATAAGAACAATTTTGGTGGTGTTTTTAATGAAGAATAAATATTGAGACTAAATTAGTTGGAAAGAAAAGTAAGAAGGTTGTTGGTTAATAAGGAAGCTAAATCGACACTAAAAATCAAGGAAATCTAGTTAGAGAATGGAGATGAGAACACAATTTTTTTCCTTCAATTTGCAAATCATAAGAAGAGGATACATACAATATGGGAATTGAAAAATGAGGATGGATTGTGGGTACAAAGCCACAATGAGTTATCTACTATATGGGTTAGACATTTTCAGAATATTTATAAGGAACTCGAGTGTGTGAATATAACATAAATTGTTAAGCTAGAATCATTCTAATTTCTTAGGTTTTTCACTGAGGAGCAAAATGTGAACCTTATGGTGAAAGTATCAAAGAAATAATTAATGTTAGTGCTATCTTTTTTTAAGAAATATAAGATTCCAAGACCTAATGGGTAGGCTATTGAATTCTTCCTCGGTTTCTATGAATTGGTCAAAGAGGATTTAATAAGGGTAGTTGAAGAAGTCAAGAAATCTAGTGAGATGTTTGGAAGTTTTAATGCTATATTTATAGCTCTTATTTTAAAGAAAGACTACTCAAGTTCATTTCATGATTTCAAGCCTATTTCACTATGTAATTGTCTCTACAAAATAATAGAAAATGTTTCAACTGTGAGAATTAAAGGGGTATTATCAAGAGTTATATCCTCAGAGCAGTTTGAGAGTCTAGAAGACAGGAAAATACAAGAGGCAATTGGGACTACATATAAGGGCCTACACTATATCAAGACAAAGTATATGCCAACAATGGGTGTAAATATGAAATTCTTAAAAGCATGGGCCTACATCGATTCAAGTTGGTTTTAGTTTCCAATTAGTAAATTGGATCATGGGATATATTAACTTTGTGTCTTTTTCTATTTTGATTAATGAGGTTGAATCAATATTTTTCAAACCATCTAAAGGATTATGATAGGCATATCCTTTATCACCCCTACTATCTCTCGTGGTGTCTATGGTTTGAGTAGGGATGTCATGGAAGCTAAAAGGGTGGGAAATATTTAGGGGATAATGATATGCTCTATGATATTGATACATCTATTATTTGTAGATGTCATCATGTTGTTCTCGAATGGCTCTAAAAGAGACCCAAGGAAGGTATACGAGATCCTCAAAATTGTATATGTTGTCATTGGGATGGAGGTGAATGCCCAAAAATATACTTCCAGTTTCAATGGATTGAGAGAGGACGTGGAAAATAGGTTGCCCACTCTATTTCCCTTCAAAAAAAATTATTTGCAAGAGGGTTTCAAATACCTTGGGTTTATCCTCAAGCCTTATGGATATTTAAAAAGAGACAATGTTTGGTTAATTGAAAGGATAGAGTGTAGGATATTTCATTGGTATAATAGATGGTTTTCTAGAGGGGGAAGACTACCACTTGTAAAGTCTATATTGGAAGCAATTCCTATGTATTAACACTCTATTGAATTTATTCCAAATGGTGTTTTAGAGAGATTCATGAAAATGTGCTTTAATTTCTTATGGGGAGGCAAGGGTGAAAGTAACGAGATCCACCTGGCTAGATAGATAGATATAGCTAAACCTAAGGAAATTGGTGGATGGGGTCTAAAACACACTCATATGTTTTGGAAATCATTAACTGCTAAGAGTCTATGGAATTTATTGAGCAAAAATAACATGTGGAAGAAGGTAATATAACATAAGCACATCATTCCTGGTTAGATCTTATAACACTTCTTAACACTAATAATTTTATTGTTTTTTCTTGTTTTACCATGGGGGAACTTATTGTCCTTAGATAAGTATTTCATGAATGAGGATTAATTGTACTATTGGTGATCGAGTTGAGTAGCATATCCATATCCTAACCACATCTAACAATTTCCATCCTTTCTCTTTCACTACCATCCCGTTCAAAAAAAATATTATCCTGGCTTATGTTTGGCTTATGTAATGTCATCCAACAAGGTTTGAATGAAGAAAAATGTAAGCCAAAGTAAAAAATAAAACTAAAAAGGCTAGAGGTGAAGAGCAATAAAGTTAAAAAAGAAAAAAGAAGAAGCTAGAGCTATCCCACCTCATTAAAAAGGCCCAACCCCAAGGTTCTATGTTAAAAATGCATATCTAAAGAAAATGGACTAAGAAAAACCAAATAAAATATAAAAGGGGATAATACAAAGGTGTCGAGGTGGTAAATCTAAGCAAAACTCCCTCTCAAAGGATAACAAATACAAAAAATGAAGATTCCTAGCTTAAAAAGTTGTTGGATTGGTGAAAGACCTCATACATAATTAAAAATGACTTTGAGGGTCAAAACATAAAGTTCCCCTTCCCTTTTCCATCAATTATTCATCAAATTTATGTATATCTAACCAATTACTTAGGAAATACCTTTTTCTTGGGAAGTTTACATATGTAATAGGGGTAAAGTTGTCCCACCATCCTAACTTAGGATATTTATAAAATTAACCTATATTAAGTTGTTGTTAGAGGATATTACTCAATTTTTGTTTCCTGATGACTTGTTTTGAAGATTGATGCATCATTGTAGATGCACACCTTACATTGAGATCCATGCACTTTGTCTTGAGATCCCTGTCATTGCCTTGATATCTATGTACCTAATTGGGATCCATGTACGTATATTTATCCATATGTACATACATTGGGATCCAGGTATAATTTCTTAGGATCTGCCTCACTAGATTGGGATCCATGATAGTGTTAGGATATTTATACACTTAGGAGTTAGTTAAGATCTACTTGGTCTATTGTGTCATTAGGTAAAAGTGTGTTTTCTAGTGTCTTTCTTTAGTGTGTATTAGTATGCATTTGTAGTTAGGAAATCCGACGGTCACGATATGTTCCCGACATAGAGTGATCTGACGGTTCATACTCTCCTCGATATTAATGACCATTGATCTGTGTCTTAACACCCGATTGGTCCATGATCTCTATTTAAAGAGCATGGAGGGTCATTTGTTGATGATCGATTGCGAGAAAATCTATTGTAAAATCTCTCTGTAATCTTTTTCTTTGCATTAATAAACTACTCCAAGTGGTCGCGTTGGTTGGGGCCGTGGATGTTTCCCCATAGGGGTTTTACCACGTGAAAACATCGGTGTGTTGATATTTGATATGGTTATGTGAGTGGTTACTGAAGGTGTTCCTCCTCTGTTGGAATACCTGTGTTGTCAAACATGGTATCAGAGCCTCTTTGAAAACCCACTCCTGTTGTAGATCGAGATTGTGAAGCCGAGTTGCCTCATCTTCATTTTCTATAATTTTCGTACATTTTTGGGCTGAGAGGACTATTCCATTGCATCCGGATCACTCGTTTCAGTTGGGAAAACTTTTTGTTTCACTCGAAAAGGTTTCCGTTTTCCCAAGATACGACCATTACAGTCAGATCCGGAGGTATAAAGCCTGAATATGCATTTTTTAAATTTCTGCAAAGTTTTATTTCGGTTTGATATTATTTGTTTCCGGGTTGCTATACTTTTAGATATGCGTATGCTCTTTTCCCCGTTCCCTGTGCGATCTCGGAAAATCATAAACAAATAGGAAAAGGTGCATCTTTCAGGTAAGCTAACCAAGATCTAACCCTTATTGTGATCGAGAAGCGATTTTTTTTTCTTGTGTGAAAAGAGTTTTTGTAGCACGCTCTCCAAGGTCGTCTTCAACAACAACAACAACAACAACAACAACACCCCAGATCCTCCTTCTGAACATTACAATATGTTTTGCTAGATCATTTGGTTAAGAGTTGCCTTATTAAGTAAGAGGTCTTGAGTTCAAGTATCTCTTTTGTTACTTTTTTTTTGAAAAAGTTAATGCCAAAATTGTAAAGTGTATTTCACTTCAAGTATAAAAGTGAATCACTATAAGTAGCTTTAATATTTTATTTTGCATGCATCTTTTCTGTTATACAGTAACTTCATTGTAAAAGTGATCCCCACTTCTCGTTATAAAAGTGGGTCACTTCATAAAGCAACTTACACTATCACGTGGTTATTTGGTTACCGTTTATGCCTTTTTTTTAAAAGGGCATAACTCTCAGATCGGAAGTCCGTTTTCAGTGTCGTTTTTTTTAAAACCACATAACTTTTCAAGATATTTCCATCAAGATAATTAGTTTCAATTTTTAAATCCACATTATCTGCATATTTAATATGGCTTCTACAAGTAATGTCTTGCTTACCAGTAGTAACTACTTCCAATGGAAATCCCATATGGAAGATTTATTAAGAAGTAAAGGCCTGTACCAGATTACCTTGGGAAAGGAAACACCACCCATTGATGATGATAAGAAAGCAAAATGGGATAATAGGAATGATGAAGCACGTGGACTAATCAAAATGTCCATCTCTCCTGATTTAAGGTACCACCTTCAAGGAATTGATGACCCCGAAGAAGCTTGGAACACGATTGAATCTGTGTTTGGTAAACTCAATATTATTCAAGCACAACAGTTAGAAAATCAAATATTGACCTTGAGTCCAAGTGATTTTTCTTGCCTTGGATACTATCTATCTAGGTTTAAAACACTCATAATTTTATGTGAAGAATGTAAGATAAAAATGGCAGAAGAGCGTTGCATATATCTTATCCTTTCTAAGATAGGTAGTGCATATTCTGTGTTTGTATCTACCTTTTATGCCATGAGAGAGGCTCTAGGGAAAACTTATGACAAACCCACTCTTGAGTCCTTTTCTGCTTCTTTGATTAGAGAGGAAGATAAGCTTATACAACTTGGAGTAATCAACAATGTAAGTACCTCCAACAAAGCCCTAGTTGCCCAACAGAAAGATAAATCCAAGTATCCCAAGAAGCAACATACTCACTACAACAACAAGCAACATAAGGGTCCCAAACCCACTCAGGCAGCTTCCGCTCCTAATGTGGAAAAAGGAGCAAAATATAAAAGTAAAAATATTGAAAGACATTGCAACTTTTGTGATAAAGATGGTCATGATGAGTCCAAATGTTTCAAGAAGATGGCAGCTTTAGAAGCAGCGATGAAGAAGAACAACATCAGTATTGATTCTACTTCTTATTCTCACGGACATGCACTTTCTGCTTCTAGTTTCTCCTTTATTGCAAATTCTAATTCTACTACTTCTTCTTCTGATAAGTGGCTTATTGATTCAGGAGCATCTTATCATATGGCTAAGGATAAAGCCATATTTTCTGCTCTAAATGAATGTAACACCAAGAAAATATTTATTGGTGATGATAGATCTCTTAGTGTTATAGGATCTAGAACAATTCAAGTAGATAATGGTCATTTCAATGATGTATTATGTG
>SNQJ01S0024013.1:65446-88703 GCA_010110895.2 Picea sitchensis
GAGATCATGGTATGTCTTGGTGATTTCCAATCCTAATTCATCCATAACAGCTTTAGGCATTAGGTGTGAGAAGCTCCAGAGTATAATAGGCAATTATGAAGGATCTTTTCATGAATGTTCAGAGATATATAGAATGGTGGAGAACTATCATCTATGTCTTCTATCATATGACCTAGAACCACAATTGGTTTATCATCTTGTAGGTTTATAAAATCAGCAGAGACAGAGGTAGATTTAGGTTCAAGAGTCTTGAGGATGTCTTTTTTAAAAGATTCATTCTTCATCAATTTAGTCAAGGGTATGTGAATCTTAATCTTTTGAATTTCATATTCAAAATTGAAAGAGTAAGGAAATTTATCAGAGTTCCTTACGTCATTTGCAGGAGCTTTCAACATAGTCTGATCATTTTTTGGAATCTGATCTTTCTTTGTTTATTGTTTTGCAGGTGCAACAATCTTCTTAGGAGGAGCTTGGGTATCTTGTTTTCCAGAATTGGATTTTGATCTCAAGTTGTAGCCATTTTGATTATCAGTTTGAAAAAATAGTCTTCTCACTAAAATTCTAATTTACCTGATCGTTAATGATTAGGGGATTAAATTTTGCTCAAAAATTCAAAGTGTTTGGAATCACTTCAAATCGAACGAGAGCGTAGGCCTCGTCATTACAAACCCAACACAACTCGTTTCGTCTCAAATGGACATCGGGAGCGAGAGATATCGCAATCTGTTCGGAATGTTAAACATGCAAAAAAAGGACACTGACTGTGTAGTCCGTACAGGTTGATGTGGCAGAGTCCATACACTGACATGGTAGAGGTGATGTGGCAGATTCTGATTGGCAGGTGTGGTCGAATCAGAATGCGACACATGGCATCAATTTGATCAATGGTAAGGTGCCACGTGGCCCAGTCATGGGCTACCACGTGGCACCCCGGTATTGGTTTTTGGTTGTTGTTAAAATTGTATGGAGTCCGTGGGGGTCGAACCTCGGACCTCCCCTATGGCTATACGCTTTGGTAGAGTGTGGGATACCACTATCCCACACGGTATTTCTTGTTATGTATGCGGGCTTTTAAATATTTAAGTTCGTGTTATGTTGTGTATGGCGGGGGGGTCGGGCCGGGGCTTAGCCCTGACCCGCGGTTATATTACAAGAACCATGTGACCATTGGATGTGTAAATGCATGCATATATATATATATATAACGAAGCCTATGGTCGCATACTGTATATGCCATATGACCAATGTAATAGATGGAGCGCGTGTAGCGGTTAGCCCCGGTTTCATGTGTTGTAATAATATGACCATTTGCTACACGGGAATGCGCGCGGAGTTTTATTTGGTTTAAACAGTTACAATGACCCGCCATTTGTCATTGTTCCATTCGTTTGGAAAACAGAGCCCTCTTTTGCACTAGCCCGAGGTCCGATGGTGACCATGTGCCCGAGTGTTAGGCGGTTAGGGGCTGGCGCGCCCATAACCGTCCTACAGTTTGCACCATTGGCACGGTTGCGCCCGGTGTTGGGTTTTCACGCTTTAAATTGCGTTTGTTCTAGGTTGCATGAACAAGGGTGTGTTTTGTAGATGCAGAGACAACAAGCTTGAAGGGGGGACTTCCAGGAGGCCTAACTTCTTCGTTTTTTGGCCAAACGAGGTGCCGAAAAAGCCCATCTAGGTGTTTTTGGATGCTCTGAAGCCATTGGAGCAGTCTGTTGGTCAGTTTGAGCATTGTAAAGCACGTTTTTTAGCACTTTGAGCAATTAATAATAATGATCCATTGGAAACTGGACCAGGAGATGTAGCCCAAGAGAGGGGTGAACTCCTTTATCAATTGTTGTGTTTATGTGCTTATGTTCATTGATTATGCTGTTGTTTATTTGTATCTTGCATGAGTAATCCTTTAATTAATGTGTTGCAAAGTTGATCCATTTGCTTTTAACACATAAAATTTACTTGCAAATAATTTCAAGATTTCAAGTCTTCTTCATTTTTAGATCAATTAATGAGAGCTTATTCATAGTCACTTTGGGTCAGATAAGATTTATCTGCATCATCTCCAACACAGTGAATGTTATCTTCTTCCTCTTCTTGAAAATCATCATCTTCTTCATCCATTACAGTATTTTGAAAGGGAGCTTTAATTTTCTGATCATCAATAGTATTTTTATCTCTCTGTAGAATCTGTACTTATTGATTATTACTTCTAAAATTGTTTTGATTAGGATTTTTGGGAGCAAACTAATAAGGACCTTTACCTTTAGCAGGTTGTTTAGATTCAATTTTCAATTTGGACATTAATGAAGTCAAGGTTTTGCGCATATTTTTCATCTTGTCAATATTTGGGTTTGAATGTGATGAGGAAGAAATCTCTTCTTTATGTTTTCTTCTATCAACTTTCCCTTTCAATTTGTCAGCAGCTAAAATGTTTGACTCAACCTCTAAAGCTACATCTTGCATCAGAGAAAAAGTAGCAGGTCTTGTTTCTCTCAACAGTAAACATAATTTTGAGTCAAAGGAATTTGCATAAGTAATTTTAGTGGAAGTATCAGTAGGTTTAATCTCAGCAGGGATCTTGCTATACATCCTATTAAACCTTTTGGTAAAATCTAAGACTGACTCTCCATTCTCCTTTTTCAAATTGCCAAACTTTGTAATGTAGTAAAGGAAATATCTCCTATCTCGCCAATGTTTAAAAAATATATCATCTAATTCTTCAATACCAGCTACTGACCCAGCAGGTAGCTCTTTAAACCATTTTCTAGCATGACCATCCAAACTTAGAAAAAAAACCCTAGTCCAAACATCCTCTTCTTCAATATTTAAGTTTTCTGCATAGCTATAAAAAGCTTCTATATGCTCTTCTGCAATGACATCTCCCTCTCCAGTGAACTTAGGCATGTACTTTTGGTAATCTCCAGTAGGCATAGTTGAAGGGGGATTAGGTATACTAAGAGGTGCATATCTAGCAGCAAGGATCTTTTGCATTTTGGTTAGGTTTTGGGTAAGTCCAACCATATTCATTGTTGGTGTAGGAGGTGAAAGACTTAAAGAAGATTCTTCAACAGTGGGAGGAGACGAAGGATTTACTTGGAAGGGAAGAGATTCTTATGATGGAGAAGAAGAGATATATGAGGCTTTATAAAAATTTGCAAGGTGTTTAGCTAGGTTTTTTTCTCCTTTAGAAGTCAACTCTTGAAGTATGTGTTCAACAACAAGAAGACTAGTGTGAATATCTATATGACCTTCTTCTTGTTCTAAGTGAAAAGATTCAAAACATGAAGAGCTATTATTTTCCACTAAGGGCTTAGATGATCCTTCAATCAAAATAGAACATGATACTTCTTCTAAAACAACATTTCCCTCGTGACAAGAAACTGTTGATTATTCTATTGATGTGACAATTGATTCTACACTGACAATCTTTGAGGATGAAGATTCAGTATTTTATTTTATTGATTCCTTAGAATGAGAAAGAGGATTACTTTGAATACTTGATTTTGAAGTCTATCCTTGAAATTCTCTTCCTCTTCTGAGAATATGTTTAGGGTTAGGCACTGGAGGAACAAGTGGTTTATGAGGATTCACTCTGGTGCTGATTCTCTTGGGAGCCAAAATGAAAAAATAGTGGAGTCGCTAGATACATGATTACAACCTTTTGTGTATCCAACCTTTGTCTATCATCAAAGATTAGATCTGTATCGTCTCCCAGGGAAGCTTGCTTCAATTTCAATCTCCTCTACCTGGTAACGACGCCAATTTGTTATCACTCCAGGTTTCATTCTAGGTTGTAGCTCAAAGAAGCCTGGTAACATAACTATTTTCTTAATTATTTTCTCAATTGGATCAAGTCAGGTGACTAAATCAGACCTGCTCTCTCAAGACATGCATAAACATAACCAGATGACAAGGATTTTAACTATCACTATTCAAAGGATTTGTAAATAAGTGAATGTATGGAGAATTCTTACTATGCTAGAAGACTCACACATAAAGATACATGAATGGCCAGTCACAATGAGTAAATGATATTTTCAATTCAACTCATCAAAGATAGGATGAAAGTTATCAGGATTTAGACAAACAGAATAAACATGAATTAAACATCCATGTGCAAATGTAGAATAGACAGGAAAATGTAAATCTGAACAGGTAATTGCAAAAGAAGCTTGTATTAATTGATCTAGAAATGAGAAGCTTAAGTACAGAGTGTGAAAAAGTCCCCAAGGTCGAACCCTTACTTATTCAAAAGTGATAGGCTTTATATCCTTTACAAAATAGTTTCAGATCCTATAGGAATGGATCTAATATACTAATAATAGAAATTAATACAACAACTTTACATAAAATCTGGATCTTGATCCCTTCCAAAAAATTTAATGATCTTCAGTCTTCACATTCTCGGCACTTGCAGAGGTATTCAAGGCGGTGATGAGGTAGATGGATACCCGCTTCAACACCTATTGTTGATCTACAATCAAAATAGGATAACCTTAAACCCATTTTCCTTCATATATGTCACAAATCTTTCAGGATATATGACAAACTCTGATAAAACTGATATAGATAATTATATTAATAACCTCCTTTAGTCACTTGTCTGCAAAATTCATGCCTCGAGCTCAAAATTCATCTTTCCCCTGTTTCTGCGTTTTCGACGGCTTACTGGCTTGGGACAGGTGGAATTAGCCACTGAAATATTTGGGATTTGGTAGCTTATTTCACCTTTGAAAATTGTTTAAGCCGTCAAAAGTGCAAGTTTTGACAAAAAACAAAATCTTCAAAATCTGAAGCTGACTCTGTCTACTTTGATGAACCTTCGTGTAAATTCTCAACCACTCCGGCTAAGACTTTGAGGTATGAACGAGTAGTAGTTTTAGTAGTAAGCAATTTGATTTTAAAGCTCAGAAACCTAACCCTCTTAGCAAGTTTATAATTCTATTGGATTACCTTTTTCCTCTTTCTTTTCTCCTTCATGCGAATGAGTGCCAATCTTTCAAAGGCATCTTTGGTCTCTGCAGCATTCTGGGTTAAGGTCTCATACCTAGATTTTATAACTCTTTCTAACACTTCATACTCTGCAATTTTGTCTTTCAATTTTTGAATCTTGACTGATTTTCTTAGTTTCTTCTTGGTGGATGATTCACCTTTATCAAGGCTGGGAAATACTTCTATCTATTCTGCATTATCCAAGACTATTTCCATGTCTTGATACACTGAAGTTTCTTCTGCCATTGGTTCAAACTCAGAATCTGAGTAAGGAAAATTCAGAATAGTTGTTTGTTTGATATTACCTTGCTCTGTTGCTTCATTGAAAACCAATTTCTTCTTTTCCTTTTTATGCTTGGATGTAGATATTGGTTCCTCTGCTTGCATTGAAGTAATGGCCCTCCTTCTTTTTGAGCTGTTTTGAGGTGTCAATAACTTCTTTTTGGATGTCTTTTTCTTATTTTCCAGCTCAAATCCTCCCCAAAAGAGAAAATGCTCCCAGGTCTTTCCCCTTCTCCTGAGCTCTTCCAAAACTATCAATTTTATAAGGCCAAAGTGGAACAATGTGTTCTTGATCTTATATGGTTTAGCCTGGACCTTGTGAGAGATTTTGATAAGACTTATGTGAAGGTAATATGGCAGGTTCAAAGGATTCTTGCCTGTGAAGTGATCCACCAGTCTAAAATGGTAGAGCATTACTCTCTCATACCTTCCCTCACAGGTGATATAAACCTGTATGGCTTTATGAAATTCTTTCCATTTCTTGTCAAGACGAAATGTTGGGATATCTTTCTTCCAGATGATGTCTTGAAACTGAGGTTTAAGATAGGGTATGAACTCAATATTCTTAGTCGTGGTTGTTTTAAACCATTTTTCTCCTTCTCCCGACATCTTTGTAGCAGCTGCAATGCTGGCTTCATCAATTTGCATCTCCAGTGGTCCAATTGTCACTTTGCATCCATCATAAATCCTGGCAAAATCTTATGTCACTCCCTGATGGTATCCCTGCCATTTTTGAACATATCTGAAAAAACCTGCATCTGTAAACATCTAACAAATTTCTGGATGAGATTCCAGATACTTAACATCATCCATCTCTTTCCTAAGGGGAGCACCTCCTCGACCCATATGCAAATGCTATTAGTAACTGTAATCAACAACAAAATAAATATGAAAGGGGAGACTCACACCTATGAAGGAGAATATTGATATTAGGCAGAGGAAAGATCTACATGTGTTCAAATGGTGGAAACCCAAACCCTTATAGGAGATCTTGTGTCGAAAGGTTTAAATTGTAATGATTACAATGAAATTGATGGTGACATATATTTGATAGAATGTCTGATGAATGCAATGATGATGAGGGCATTTGTTAGAAGTGACAGGGTTTCAAATTTAACACGAGGATTTTAGATATTTTGGTAATGATAAGTCCAAATATGGAGGTTTAGCTCATGTCAACGTGTTATTTCCACTTCAAGCCGCTTACCAAAACATAATGACACCTGTACCTTTTACCATTTCGAGTTGTAGAAGATGCGCTGGCGAAAAATCTTTCTCTGCGATTCTGGGGGCTAAGTGCACCTTGTACCTGTCTTTTAAGCTACCAAAAGGGAAAACTTTTGGGGACTTACATCATGCTAGAACATAACCGTTAGCCACCAAAAATCAATTCTTGGATTTTCTTACATTCAAATGACAGACTCAATTATTCTTTGGAATAATAAGACTAACACCTATCTTTAAGACTTCAAACTCAAAAATTATTAATGTCACTTCCAAATAGTGAGCATCCTATCACCTAAGACTCAAAATTTACAATTTTATTCTAGGAGATAACACATTGCACGATGAGAAGGATGCCACATCATCACAAAGGTGTCCACATCAACACTTTGTACACTTATCAACATATGGAGCATTGTAAGAGCCACATGAGCATATATCCATTTGGCATGTGTGAAAATTCCTCTCCAAGGAACATTCTCTCTCTCCTAAAGTTTACATGTGTGCTTCTAGAAGCTTCTAGAAGGGTACACCTCATCTCTTGTTTGTTCCTACATGTGTGAGTGGAATATTCCTTGATTAGTGGGGTTAGTTAGGGGGCACCCTTTTTCTTGGACCTCCTTTGACCTCGCACATGTGATTAAAGATGGTTGTTAGCTCAAAGTTAGTAGGGTACACTTATTCTCTCTCCTCCATGGAACACACATGTGAGATTTGGTTAATCATTTGCTCACTTTGAGGACTATGCCCTACCTGTGAGGATTTTGTTGTAACAAATTAAGGAATTTTCCAATGGTTTCACTTTGGAATGTGGTTTTAGGCTCATAGTTTTATTCTAGCACATGGTTTCATTCTAGCTCATAGTTTTTATTGTATGGTATTGAGAGTCTCCTCACCTATTTAAGGAGGGCGTCACTCTAATTTGGCATGGTTGGAAATGGAACAAAAAGGTTTATTTGCTCAATATTGGTGTGTTTCCTTCTCTATTTCCTTGAGTATTTAGTCCTAGATTAATAATAGAAGGGGTTTGGCATGCAAACCTCGTTGAAGAAAGGGTTATTACAAGGTAAACAATTCCTTGTGAATTTATAAAGCTAGGTCTTAGTATTGATATTGAATATCATAGGGTTTTAATTTCTTACTTGGAGTTATGCTTTAATTTTTCATAATGTGCAATACTTAAGCTAAATCTAGAATTAGTTAAGCCTACCTATGAAAGTTGTTTAGTCCAGGTACCCTAGCTTGATGCTCACCAAGCATTCTCTAGGAGATGATGGTGACTTCGACATCAAAAGAGAAAAGGGGCATCTACTCAAGGGATGGATTACACTTCATGCCCAATGGTAGCATTTGATTTGATTTTTTGTTTTCTAACCATCTCAAATTTTATTTTTTGTTTATTTGACAATCTAGGGTTTAAATGTTTGGTCTATTAATCTAGGTTGTTGGATATAAGTTTTTTTTAAGTGTTAAAACTCATATCACTTAGATCACTTTCATGCTAACTAATCTTTCATGTTATTTTTTTCAATTTTCCATAAATTTGGGTGTGATCTCATTTCATTTGCTTATCTTTAATATCTGTCCCTAGGTAGCATAGCAACTTTGAATTTTTTTGATATTTACTACTCCTATTGGGTTTCTCAAGTTGATGCTTGGAAACATATGGTAAGTATCATTCTTTCACTAATTTAAGATCATTTTACAAGGATTTATGTCGACGTGGAGGATTTTCTATGGCCCATACACTTGATAAAGACAAATAGATGTTGAAATAAGAGGAATGACTTAATATCCAAGTGAAATGATTTGTTTTTTTTGGCACCTAAAATTCACCTTTCAAGCTTGATGTCCAGGATTTGAACTTGTATTTTCAAATCTGAATTATTTATGGTGTGTTTGGAATGTTTGAATGGCATAACACCTCTCTTAAACTCACACATGAATGCCTAAGTGTCTTAATCATTCCATCTCTTTGACACTTATAATAAGGGTTTGAAGGTTTACATGAATTGTTTAATTTTAAGTCTTATTGCATCTCCCTTTGACAATGTTTTGGCACATCCGTTATCTTGAATATCTCTCATGCCAAATCGATACAAGTGCTTTTGAAATGCTTTGTTTTTTATCCTCAACGACTTGGTGCCCTTTAGCTCTGTTTCTTGATAGTTTGGTCATTTCAACTCATATTGTTGGATGGTTAATACATATACATGTGATAGCTCTTGGATTTAATCAATTCACACTACTAGTGCTTTCTTCAAAGTTTACATAGTATATAAATCATTGGATAACCAATGTTGGTATTTGGGGATATATTTACCATTTTTAATGTTGCAACGATGCAACCTCTCTATTTTAATGCACTATGGTGGATGGCGTGGATGGATTTGATGATGATGTATCTTATGCTCTTTTAAGCACTACATGGCATTGATTATTCTTTATTTAATATAAACTTACTGCTCCAAATTCATGGTTACACTCGCCCAAGGATCATACACTTATATTGACATGCTCTAAATGTGATATATGATGATCTTTTGATAGATCTTTAATTACTATGAAAGGTGAAATTCGTTGAGATCAACTCTGATGTCCTCATTTCCATTTGTAACAACAACAAACCTAGTGTTTTCATTATCTAATATTGCACTTAATTGGCTAACATCTCACCAATGTTATATACTTGCACAGAGCATAAACTCCTTGTTACTACGGTCAGTACTTGGGTATTTGCATCACATTTTAGARTAATATTTTTTTATGCTCTTGACCTATAATTTTAACAATGGTTGTAATTAGGGAAAATTTTAAGGATCCATACTTATCTTAAAGTGTAGAAGCTTTAGCGAATTTTACTAATTATTAAAATGCCAACCATAAAATGTTTGGTGATGCTTTTGTAAAAATATTCAAATTTCTAAGGATTTTATATAGTTTCTAGAAAAAGTTGGCAATGTTTAGACTAAAATACTTGTATCATATGGAATGTAGACAAATAATTTTAGGAAAAAATGGAAATCGACGAATAATTTTTTGGAAAAAAAGATGGTCGATTGACTTGACTAAGTGATCGACTGACTTATATATTCAACTAGACAGTTGATCGACTTACATCTCCTACTTGGTCCACTGTCGGGTCTAGTCGACAGAATCGACTAGCCCCTGCAACATCTCCCCCCACCTCAATTCCTTGTTCATCTCGAGCAAGAGGGATATTGTGAGTTTTACAATTACAAAAATTTCAGAGAGCAAGATACAAAATTTTGAAGAAGTCGAAAAGAAATAGGGCTCATCATTTAGTTGGATCTTCTATGGTTGATTGTTGAGTTTCTAGATGTTTTGTTGTAGATGTTGCTAGATGTGCTTGTTCCACTGTCTGCTCTGGTTGGGTATTTGGTTCTTGTGGTATTGTCTCACGAAAATTGTACAAGTGTACTTCTGGATACAATATCAGACTCTTGATGACATGTTTTTCATGGTGACATCCTATCCTAAAAATGTTGTGATAAATGTGTTTGGAATGGTTTACTAGTTACTCATGTTAGATCGATGTTTTATGGGTTACAATTAGCACAAGTGTACAATGCTATGTCGTTCTTGAATACTAGTAACTTTACATAACAAAGATATGATCACTATTGATTTGATGTTCAATGTGGAATGATACAACTTTGTTGTCCAAATGTTGTAGTTATTTCAACTAATAACAATAGTAGTTGGTATTTTTCGTGACATATCATGGAAAGAATAACTCTTGGATTATGATGACCATAAGATTCTCAATATTTGATTTTAATGAATGATGTGATGCTTCAAATTTCAGGGTCATATTTGATGGCGGAATTTGGTACATGTTTCATATCTTGATATCATGACATATGGTGTATTTATAAAGACTTCACTTTTAATTTTCAAGAATAATTTGAATGAGCACTTGTCTAAGTTAAACATTTAGAGCTTGTTCACAACTAAATATTTCATATATCCACTCAGGCGCTCAAACTTCTTTTGTATCCTTGTGAGTGGGTAGTGTCATTTTTTTTAAAGTCTTAGTCAAGCTTGGTCTTAGAACTCCCATCTACACACTCAACTATTTGACTTAGCTTGACCTTTAGGGTGTCCCTCCTAGGCTAGGATATTTTTCCTTAGTCTGAAGTGTGGGGAACGACTATTGAGGTGACACTAGGTAGCTTGTATGTAGTGCATCTAGTCTCTCTCATCGATGTTAATACTTTTCATCCTAGGGTAGATTTTGAGCAGTAACAAGGTGCACTTGAAAAATGTAGTTCTAGAAGTATCCTTTATATTTTATATAGACATTTTCTGAAATTTAAAGTAATATTGGGTCTTATATCCAACAATATAGCTAAGTTAATGGCTTTGAGGTGTCTGCAAAAGGATTGAATAGATATAAGTGTTTAGACACTCATATTTAGTTATTGATTGGATGAAAGGTGATGCACGGATCCCAAATATAACTCTTAGGCCATTAACTAGCCATTTAAAGAGGTTTCTACCCTATTTTAATTCATCTATTTCACATATGTGTATAGAGAATTAAAGGTAGATGGGATCTTATAGGAGGTTCAACAAATCGATTATGGACTTATTATTTTGGTGCAATCATTATATGGTGTCATGAACTTGTCATATCATCCGGTTTAATTTATATAATATCTATGAAATATTTTTTTATAAGCTTGCTAGTCATTAGATTAATATTTAAAAAAAAAATAAGTTGTGATAATCGATGGCCATGATAAACAAATAAAAACATTCTTTGATGTCTAGACAAGCATATAAACTTTCAAATACTTGAAAATAGTAAAGCATGTATAACATTGATAACATTTTAAGACATAAGAAGCAAAAACCATGGGAAAATATTAGTTCCACTCATGACAAAAATCACGATAAAACAAGACCAATTTGGCCAGCTTATGAGGTTTTGTGCTTGTTTCTACCCATTGTGGGTGGCTCCATGTAACATGGGATCTTCATTAATGAGAATAGTGTTGGAGGGTGCGCCTTCCGATCGTTGAGTGCACTCAGTTATTTCAAGAGCATTATTCTCATTATCCTGAGGGATGGACACAATGATGCCAATATCAAGGACAACTATGTAGACTGCCTAAATTTTTATATCCATCAAGTCCAATTTGTGGAGGATAGCCTATTTTTGTTACCCTTTTTTCTCCACAACCTAGGTTATAAAGGCTTTTCTTAGCCAACAAATTTCAATAAGCCTGGGTATTTTGGTGTCCCTTGTACAAGAAAACCCGGTGTCTAGAATCTAACCCTCAAATTCAGCCTTAATTATTTCTTTGGAAATATTCTTCCCTTTTTGTAGAAATGAGTTCTACATTCGACTATCTCTTCCTTCACTTCAGAGGAAAAAAAATTATGGTAATCAATGGCTTCGTTCATGGCATCCTTCTGGGATTTGGTTATGCACTGAGGAAGATTCTAAGGAGTGGATTTTTTTGTGTTTTTCATGGACCCCCATTGGAGCCCCCTTTTATTAGGCTTAAAGTGCAGCTCATTACCCAATCTCAACATCATCAAATGAGGAAGCAATACAGGGGTGGAATAAGGGAGGAAATGGAAAGGGATAGAGGAAAGAACCAGTGCCTGAGAGGAGAGGGTCAATTCCCATGAAGAGTTCACCCACCCCACAAAGAAAACCAAGATGGCATTCCCAATATAAACTAATTTTGGATGTGAATTATAAACTGCATAACTAGGGAGGGTTGGGCCACAAGATAGAGAGTTTATGATAGAAAAACTAACTAGGAAATTTTAAGTTGAGCTAGGGGAGTCAAACCTAGGGAAGATACCATCACCACCATTGAATTCAATCGCCTCCCTGCCTTCTTCTAACCCTTTTCTTTTTCAATTGCATACAGCTATAAGAATCATAATCCCTTAATTCCTCTATGATAATGTAAATTTTAACCTTGTACAATATTTACTGCAAACATATTTTCAGTAAAAAAACAGAAAAGATACAATGGAAAATACAAACATTACACAGATATTTTTCCCCTAGAAACCCAAACCGGGAAAACAACATATTATATATTCATTCATAGTAATACATTGTTTACAATACAATATACATATAGGATCCAACGACATCTGAAACCCTAACCCAATGAATTGGATTAGTCAAAAACCCTAATTCCTTAACCAGAAATAGAAAACCATCGAAAAAAAACCATGTGCCAAAAAACCACCCAACAATGGACATGAAAATCGAGGCAAAATGAAACATATTTCCCGAGGCAAAAAAAAATCTAATATAACACACACCCAACAGATAACACTTGAGGTGGGTATGCAAACTTAATTATGCCAACAACTACCAGACATATGGGCTTACTCTACATTGATGGTCTCGTCCTCCTTCTCCTCTGTAACACAAAACCTCACACACTCAAATTCATGTGCACCAGGCTCCTCAGGTCATGTGGGGATAGTCACCATCTCAGTAAATGACACCTCATATGGGAGATTAATACATTCTTTGTTATATAGACTATAGTTTTTTATTTGAAATATTGTTCAAGCTTATTGTTAAAGTCTATATAAAACTTGGGAAACTGGACATAACTTTGTCACGAACAATATCATGTGAGTTTATTTTGTAGACGATTGACTAGTGATAGTCTAAATGGGTAGGAGGTGTATGTGTAAGTTGATTTTTGAAAAGGCATTTTTGTATCTGCATTTCTTTTGAGTAATAGTGTTGTGGGAAAGATAAGAATGTAATTCTTATTCAATTTGGAATAGTAATTGTGACTTTTTTCCTAGGAAAAAAATAATAAAAAATAAAAGAAATCTCATATACTCTATGGTGTAGGAGGGTGTATATTTTGTCCTTCACATTGCACAATATGTATTTAAGAGTTATATGGGATTTGTAGATAACTTTGATATTGTTTTTTTTTATGGTATAATTTTATAGATAATTTTGAAGAAAAAGTCTTTATGGTCATAGTTTGACTATGATCAACATTTTATGTGTTGTAAAAAAATATTTTAAGAATTTTATTCAAGTGTAAATCAACCCAAAAATGTAAAATTTTGATCAAAATTCTCGATCATTAAACACTTTTGTTTCTCCAATTAACAAGAATTCAAAGACAATTTGCTATGACAAATAAATGACTCCCAATTTGTTAGTAAGATGTTTGTTGTCTCCTATAAATGCAAACAAGATGTTGTTTGAAGAAGTTTGATATTGGCCTCAAGTATATATTTATCTAGAAGCTTTGTTGAAGTGACAATATTCCATAGAATAAGAGGACAAGTACAAAGTTTCCTTTGAAAATAAATGCAAAGCTACAAGCTGTATTGTGTTGTAACAATAAGTTATGAAAGTTCATCACAACTCTAGATCTCTTGGATATAGTAATTCGACAATCGATAATCAACTAGGAGAGTCCACTAAGAGGTCAACTGAGGGATCAACTAGATGGTTGTGTATGCATTGAACTAGTTCGACAATTAGAACAAAGTAGTTGATTAATGCATAGATCAAGACACAAATCAAGGAGTTTGTTATGTGTCCTAACCAATAAATGTGGACCTCATTTTCCCCACTTCAAGGGAGTTGTTTTTTTTTCCTTGGAAAAAAGACTTTTATATTCTTTCAAAAAAAGGAAGGAATATACATGTTCCACTAGTACCGCAAACCTTTTTTGTCTCTTGCTATCCATTACATACTTTCCCATACCCCCTATGTATCTCCTTAAGAGCTTCAATTTTGAACAAAAATCTCCCCTTAAAGGGGGGCAAAAACTATTACATCCTCTCTAATTTTCGATATTTATCTGACATGTTGATACATAACGATATTTATCTAACATGCCGATACATAACATTAATATATTCATAACAAAATAAAATATGTTAAACCAAGCATGACAACATTTGGGGCCTTCAAAAGTGAAACTCCATAGCCTTCATTTCTACTCCAAAGAATTCGTAGAAACAAAAATATCTCGATTGTTATTCCAAAGCCTCCTTGGACAATTCATCCACTTTTGTATTCAGTTATCTCATAATATGTTGGAAGAAGATCCAGATGAAAGACTGAAAATAGAGCTTGATGTCTCTCATAATGATAGAGAGTCTGATGTTTTGTATAGTGATTTTGTTTCTTTCCCAATCAATAACCAATTTGGAGTCTTTGAATACTTGTATCTTTCGTAGGTCCTTTTTTTATGCAGCTTCTAGTAGCGTCTAAAGGGAAATAAATTATGCTATGTTGTTTGTGCTAGGTCCAGGGGAATAATGGGTATAGATATAATGGTTGTGATTGATGTTTAGGAATACTCCTACACCACACATGAGGGAGTTTCCTTGACTTTCCTCGTCGAAAATTCCCCATGGCGTATCATAGTCAATGGAAGGAGGGATGGGATTCCTCGGGTTCTTAGCACATGGATCTTCCTTGAACTTTGTAGCATGCGAGAGTGTGATTGCAGTAATGACTTCCAGGTTGACTAGTTTATCTTTAAACACCGCATGATTCCTTTCCTACCAGATATTAGAGATCATCATACTTGGGATACCCATATACATATTTACCGCCATGTCTTGTACCCAGGCTTGGTAGAAATGTTCCAGTGATGTTCTATTCCAACCTGACTTTTCATTCAACTTATTTATAACCATATATGATACCTTACCTACAAATGGGAATGTAATAAAAATATGAGTAATTGTTTCATAATTGGATTTGCACAACGTACATCGACTCAAACCTACCCAACCTCTTTTAAGGAGGTTGTCCCACATCAGCATCTTGTTGTTGAGGGAAAGCCACATGGTTACTTTGCATATGGGAGGGATTTAAACTTCCAAAGTGGTTTCCACCGCCACTTTCTTTGTCCTTGGTGTCATTCTTATTTCTAGGCTTGGTATCCTAGATTTACCATGTAGGATCCATCTTTTGGGTTTAGGGTCCAGCATAAGGAATCTGTCGATTCCTCATCCACTGTGATGTATTTTTCACATAGTAAATTGATGTATGAGCTCCATTCCACTGCTAGATCATCCTCTAGACCAATTCCAACCATATATTTCCACCCCTCTTGTCCTCTCAGCTTTGGAATCCCAGCACATGAATCATATAGGGTCGCTAGTCCTCTATCTCGAAGAGAACGAATAAGGGGAGTTGATAGTCTACAATTATTGCCTACACCTAACCAGGGGTCCTCCCCCAATCAGATGCTACATCCATTACCCACCTTGTAGGATGTCTAGGAACCCACCAACGGGAAAGTAGCAACAAAATTATTCCATACTAATGTGCCTTTTAAGGGTTTTATTGGGGATCAGAACCATTTGTCGATTTTCATGTTGGGAATATATTTCAAGTTCACTACACATACCCATAGAGTGTCACTTTATGTTAACCTCAAGAGGTTATTGCCTGCAACGGCCTGTGAAAAGGGACAAATTTCCTTTAATCACCAACCCCCAAGTTCTTTCAGAATAGCTATAGATGTCCAGCGTACTAGGTGTAAACCCCCTGTGAATTTTTGTCCTGTCCACAGGTACTAGAAACCTATTATTTGAATCTTTTTTAGCACTCCTTTGGGGATCTCCATAATAGAGTTCCAATACATGAGGATGCTCTCCAATATGGCTTTGATAAGGGTCACCCTGCCACCTCTCGACAAGATTCGATTGTCCCAAATCGAAATCCTAGATTCTACCTTTCTGATAAGCCATCCCCAATCTTCTTTTTTTTTAACAATCCGGCTTTAGGTAGAAACCTAGGTATTTGATCCCTTCTGATAAGGTTGTTTTATGTGTTGGGATCGGATTGTGGAGGGAGGTCTATTCCACATCATAGAAATTATTTAAGATGATGCATGACTTTTCCATATTAATCATCATTCTCGTTGCTTTACTAAAAAGCTCGATTATTTGTTTAAGAGATCATAGATTTGCATGTGTGCCAAACATGCAACATAATACGTCACCGACAAACCATAAGTGATCTATATTTTTATATTCAAATAAATTTACACCTCTTAGGGATCTTCTTGCCCTAGATTATTTTATTAGTCTATTGAGCCCTTCCACCACAATCAAAAAAAGGAAAGGGGATAGGGGACAACCTTGGCGAAGGCCCCGTGAGACCTTGAAGAAACGCCATGTGGACCCATTGATCAGGATTGTGAAATTGTAACTTATTAAACATCCCATAATCCAGTTCACCAACCCTAGATTCATCCCCATCTAGAGGAGTACCATTCTAAATAATGTCCAATCAACTATGTCGTAGGACTTAGCCAAATATAGTTTGAGGATGGTCGCCTTGAGGTTTTTCTTTTTTACAGAGTGAAGAGTTTCTTATGCAATGACCACCACATCATGGGTCTATCTGTTTTTTATGAATCCAAATTGTTCTTCACTAATAAACTCACTCAACATAGGATGTAGGTGTCTAGCGATGATCTTCGATATTAGTTTGTAGGAGATATTTTCACAAGAGATAGGTCTGAAGTCCCCAAAATTTTTCATCTTCTATTTCTTTGGGATGACGCAAATAAAGTTGGAGTTAAGTGCCCCATGGACTTTTCCTGATCTCTGGGATTCTCTAACCATCAAAAGGAGGTCCTCCTTTATCAGATCATAGAATTTTTCATAAAATTATATAGGGACCCTATCTAGTCTCGAGATTTTTCCACTCTGCATTGTGAAAAGGGCACCTTTTAGTTCATCTTCTGAAACTTCCTCATCCAAGTACTTGTTCGTATCTTCTATAAATTCTCTAGGAAATTCATTTACCACTTCAAAGATCTCTTGTATCTGGAAACCTTCAAGAGCTTCAAAGAGTTTTTCAAAATGGTGTTCTCCTGCTTTGGATTTCTCTCTAAAGGTGGATGCCTTGGACCCTTCATCGTATTTTTTCTCCCTTATATTGCTAGTGTTGTTCCGGTGGTTTGAAAAGTTATGAAAAAACTGTTTGTTGTTATCTCCCACCTTTAGGCAAAGTGCTCTACTCTTCAGTCTCCACACCTGTTCATCCATCTTTAACTACTCGTTCTTTTTTTCCTATAGACTTTTTAACTCTTCAATTTGTGTGTGGTTTAGAGGAACTTCATCGATACGGTTTAGAAATGCATAAAAAAATTTCTACACTACAGTGATTTCCCTCTATTTTCTGGCCTTCCATAAAGGAAACCATCATTTTGTGTCCATTTTGATTTTCTTTAGGTTTTCCGCGAATTGGACCATCATTGTCCCCGATATGTTAGGAGAGAGTCTCTCCTAATTAGATGTAACTAGTTTTATATATCCTTCCTCCTCAAACCATACCTAACTTATTTTTAATGGGGTCGAGGAGGCTTTCGACCCCGATCTCCACTGAAGTGAAATATGGTGATGGTCCGATATACCCCCTTCCTCCACTAGTGTTTTAAACCAGAGCCCTAATTCCATAAAGGCTTCTGATATTAGAAATATTGCTAATATTTTTGAAACACATTCTTCCCCTATTTTTAAATTGCACCACATAGGAGTCAGCTTGGTTGGTTCAAGGTAAACTAAGTGGATTTTTTCCAGAAGGGAGCGGAAGAAAATGCTCTGACGATCCTCTCTCAAGTTGTTCCAAAAAACTCTCGAAGATAGAAGGTGAAATCCAAATCACCGCATAATATTTTGAGGGGGTGATATAGGTGAATATCAGTGGCCACCCACCTATTCCAACTGTCTCACATACAAATGTCATCTTGGCAGTTTCAGTTTTCATCTTGGCAATTTTTTTCTAGCTTTTCGGGTCCCAAACTTCTGGGGTTGTTTTGAGGCCCTAAACAATGTTTTTGGGGATTTCCACAGTCACAGTTGATATGGAGTCAAAGTGTGATGGAATAATGTGTAGTCGGATATACCTTTCCAACGGGCTATCATGTCCCTAAAATGGAGATCGTATGCAAAAGTTACGACCCCGTGAAGTTGATGTACCAAATTACCCCAACAGGTCCCATGTGACTTTTGGTGCTTCATCTCCGAGAGTTAGGTTTTTGGATGTCTAGGGTTTTGAAATTCATGTTTAATGTAAAAAATAATTTGGAGCCTCATCGTACTCATCTTCTTGTGAATGAGTGCAGTCGTCACATCTCTTCTCAGAGAAAAGCTGCCACCATTCTAGAAATTTTGTTTCAGTCTGCATTTTACAGTTTCAACATATTTCTTTATTGAATAGAAGCCAAGTTTTATTGTATCTTTGTTATTGTTAATTTTATCCTTGTGTTAATAATATAGATATGTATTCATTTTTTTCTTCTCATAAAATCCAGATCAGTGGTATCAGAGCGGTCTGCTCCTTGTCGTTCTTAGTACATGTCCCCGATGAGGTCAAGGTACAAAGAGTTGGGTCTCGAGCTTGTTTCTCTTGAGAACAAGAGCTCTCGTATGCCCAAGTGACCTTACATGGCGTGAGAAAAAAAAGAAAAAGGGATAGGATATGCTTTCAAACTATTGCTCAAGGAACTCCTCGCGCAACAGAGGAATGAGATGATGGATAGTTTTTCACAAATCCTTCGATGACTACCAACAGGCAATAGATATTCCTCAAGCGAAGGTGTCATCCCCTTCAAGGTACAAATCAAATTTGATATTCCTATATTTGAAGGTCATATATACGCAAATATTGGATACAAATGGTTGAATCTACTAGAAGGGTATTTTTTCGTCCATAACTTTTCCAATAGAGAAAAAATTACATTTGCGCTCCTCAAAGTCGTTCCCCATGTCAAATATTGGTGGGAGACTTTATGTGAGMAAAAGGAAACACAAGAAACCTCATTATTTACATCCACACTCACCTGGGAGTCCTTCAGGAATGTTATTAAGGAACAATACTACCCCGTTGGAAGTTATGACGACCTATATAGAGGATGGACCACACTACGGMAAGAAAGGAACCAAACAGTGCCAGAGTTCACAAATATATTCCATACCTTAGACACCAAGATGGGTATAAAATATTATGAGAGACATCTGGTGCTCAATACCATGACGGTCTTCATAGATACATCCAAACAAAAATGGAGTTTATGGACATCTCGTCCATGGGTGCGGCCTATCGATATGTTGTCAAAATTGAGCAGAAGCTTAAACAAAAGACAGGACAGTTTGGGTCTGGGAAACCMTCACAACAAAAGTAGAGCAAGGGCAGCCCCAACCCCCAGAAAAAAGGGTATAGAAAATATGGATAGCCTTAGGACAACCAATCTTATCTGCAAAAAAAGAAGGACAATAGAAAGACAAAGAAAGACACTGGGAAGTGGTGCGACTTCCATAAGAGCCCCTGGCATAACATTTTTTATTTTCACTCAAAGTAGTCATTGGTGTTGGAGTTGAAATCCTATGAATCAAATATGGGTTCTGACTTAGAGTTAGAACCAGAAAAGGGGAGACAGATTATTGATGTGGAACCCAATGCCACTATTTCTACCACCAAGATCCAACACGGTGAACCTGATGAGCTATAGAAAGGAGAGCGCCTGTTTCATTCACAGATGTGGGTGAAGGGTACTCCTCCACACTTCATCATTGATAATGGTAGCTAGAGGAACCTCATCTCAGTGGAGGTCATCAAGCTGTTGGCCCTGCCGACAATGCCACACTCACATCCATACACCATCAACTAGCTCCACCAAGGAAGAGATCTTCACATCATCCAACAATGTTTCATGTACCACGACATCAAGCCCTTCAAAGATGAAGTATTGTGTGATGTCGCTCCCCTTGAAGTTTGTGATATTCTTTTCGGCCAAAATTATTTATGGAAACTTCATGTTGTATATGACTTTAGGCCTCACATAGTTATTATTACTTTGGACAAGAAATTATACATGATACCCGAGGTACTCCCACCTACTGACATTTCCTTCATCTCTACCAAGCAATGCAGGAAGTTCGTCTCTCAGACTAAGAATTTTGTCTTCTTCATGATTCACTCTCAAAGTGAGCAGAAGGTTGCAACCACATCCATGGCCTCTACGACCGATCTCTCCACGCAGTAGAATCAAGTGGATAAGGTCATGGAAGAATACACAGACATATTCTCCTCACCCACTGGGGTACCTCTACACTGTCAGGTCAAGTATTCTATTGATCTGACCCTCGACGCATCGTTAGCCAATGGGTCAGTCTATCATTTCTCTCTATTATAAATCGAGGAGATCAAGTGTTAGATCCAAGAAATGCTCTAAAAGGGGCACATCCAACCCATCTCATCACTGTGTGGAATCCCAATCATGCTTGTGCATAAGAAAGACTAGACATGGCGACTCTACATCGATTATCGGGCCCTAAATAAAATCACAGTCAGGAACCAATACCAGATTCCCTGAATCAAAAATATCCTTGACAAAATCAAGGGGGGGAAATACTATAATAATATTGATCTGAAGTATGGCTACCATCATGTCCCAATAGAGGAGACAGATGTATGGAAAACTGCATTCAAGTCCAAAGAAGGTATTTTTGAATGGTTGGTCATGCCCTTTGGTTTGAAAAATGCCCCAACAACTTTCATGAGGATGATAGATGATATCTTTCGACCTTTCACCAATTATTTTTTGGTGGTGTATCTGGATGACTTCCTCATCTACAACAATAATTGGGCGGAACACTTGCAACATATTCAACAAGTTCTGCACACTCTGAGGCAGCACAAGCTAAATGCAAATTTGGAAAAATTCTCCTTTGATATGGAGAGGATCTAGTACCTAGGATACATTGTTAATTAGCATGGAGTGCATGTGGATCCATACAAGATCCAGGTCATTCATGACTGGTCATCCCCAACCACACTCATTGAGCTTCAAATATTTTTATGCCTTGTCAATTTCTATCATAGGTTCGTGTTGGGATTCTCCCATAGATCAGACCTTATATTGAAAGTTCCCCTTCTCTTCCCTCCTCCTCTTGTCTCTTCCATTGATTGAGCTTTTAGTCTTTCTCAATAAGTTATGGTAGTTCAACTACCTTTCTTTTGTTAAGCTTAATTAGCTTAACTAATTAGTTGAGACCAATAAGTAATATAAATATAAATAAGGGTATATTTACATAATAACTAAATAGGTGGGACCCCTTGTCACTCCCATTTTCATTTCTTTAATAATCATCAAAACATGAAGTATAATACCCCAAAATTGAATTCAAACATCCGCCTTGTAACTCTCATCCTCATATTAATAGTCAAATATTTTAATATAAAAAATAAAACATGACTATATCCAAAAATAACATTATATCCATGTCCAAAAATTCTGTCTAAATGTGTATTTGTTATCCAAAAAAAATTTCATATCAATAAAAAACTATCCTCAAAAGAAAATAGCATTAACAACATTAAAAACTATATTTGTTATGAGAGGTGGTTTGCCTATTTTCACTACTGCTCCCTTTTGATCTTTCTGTTGTTTTTTCTTCTGTGGCAGCTTTAGGCTGATTGGAACCTTGAGGATGGATTTCGTTGATGACATGGGAACAATTATCCTTAAGGTGGAGATGGGAGGACACTGATTCAAAGAAATTTTCAGAAGAATTGGGGGAATTGGCCACTTTTTCCCTTTATCAATCTTTGGTTCAAGCATAGTAGATTTAATCCTTTTGCTTGCATGTGAAGTCTAGTCTGGTGAAGCAATGTGATCAACTTGGGAATTTGGATTAAATGGCGGTGGAGGAGGGGGAAATGGCAACGATATTGTAGGCCAACCATTATTATGTGCAATAGGTTGATGGATGATCTCTTTCCAACCATCATTGGCAGGTGGTTCTGGCTGCATAGAAACGTGAGGGGGGATACAGATACCAGAGAAATTTGGTGTGGTTGGAAAGGAGGCCTCTCAGGACTAGGTTGCAAAATTCCTTGGCCAACTAGATTGAAAAACCCAACTTGGAAAAGTTGATTTAGTTCTTGTGGATCAACATAAAAATGTATGGATAATTGTGGCCTTTTATGGCCTCTTTTCCAATTGTTTCCTCTACCTTTGTTTACACCTATATTGTCAGTGCTTCCCCTGCTAAAGAAACTCATCTTGAAGCAATATTTCAATCAGAATATGAAAACTTTTAACAATCAATTCGCTAATACTCTACCAAAATAAAATCAAGATGTTGGCTCTATCATTCACAAATAGAAGCATATGCAATCCATCCATTAACACAATTTCAACAAATCCAATTTAATAATTAACTGCAATTGAACAGAGAATGATAGGGTCATTGGGAATATGAGGGGGTTTATAATGAACAAAAAAATGGTAGCATGGACAGGAATCAACAATGAATACTATTCAAGCAACGCAGAGTCCTTTCTTCCAAAAATAATATTTCCAAGTCACAATTTCCAACCCAGAACCATTATCCAATACTTTTTAATCTTTTTACTTTAAAAATGATATTCAAGGTAACAAAAAAAGGGATGGATAAATGTTATTGGGAATTTGGCGAATGTATAATGAAAGAAAAATGAAACAATGAACGAGAAAAAAAACGATTATTGTTCTATTACAAGAAATAACATTTATTAACTTTAAAATCAACATTGCCAATATCTACAAAATCATTTGAATATCCATTGTTTGCCATCCAAAACTTCCACCAAATTTGTTTGTGCAATAGAACTCTTTTAAACTCCACACACAGGATCCACGACCTGGCAACAATCCTTTTAAAGCATGCAATATAAAACTCAGGTGAAATTAATATGATCATATATATA
>SNQJ01S0024014.1:0-10772 GCA_010110895.2 Picea sitchensis
ATGATTTTTCCCCTAAAATAAATTACGGGCTAATGATATAAGTTTTAAAAAATCACTTTAATACAAAAAATTAGCCCAATAAAAAATTGGAAGCCCCTAAATTTCGCCCATGGGCGAAATTTCGCCCCTAAAATCATCTATGGATAGGAGATCCTTTCAAACTGTTGATTGAGGAAGCCCTCACGCAACAGAGGAATGAGATGATGGATAATTTCGCGCAAATCCTTCGGAGACTACCAACAGGCGACGCATCTTCTTCGAGAGGAGGCACCGCCCCCTTCAAGGTACAAATAAACTTCGATATTCCTATATTTGAAGGTCAGATAAATGCAGATGTTGTAGACAAGTGGTTGAATCTACTAGAAATGTATTTCTCTGTCCATAACTTTTCAAATAGAGAAAATATTACTTTTGCGCTCCTCAAAGTTGTTCCCCATGTCAAAGATTGGTGGGAAATTTTCTGTGAGCAAAAGGAAACAGAGGAAACTTCAGTATTTATAGCAACGACCACCTGAGAATCCTTCAGGGATGCTATTAAGGAACAATACTACCTTGTCGAAAGTTATGACGACTTGTATACCAAATGGACCACACTGCGACAAGAAAGAGACCAAGTAGTGCCAAATTTCACAAATATCTTCCATACCTTGTGCACCAAGTTGGGTATCAAAGATTCGGAGAGACATCTGGTGCTCAAGTATTGTGGTGCTCTACATAGATACATCCAGACCAAAATGGAATTTCTGGACATCTCATCCTTGGGTGCGACCTACTGATATGCCGTCAAAATCGAGCAGAAGCTCAAACAAAAGACGCGACAATTTGTATCGGGGAACTCCTCACAACAAAAGCCAGGAAAGGGCGGCCCCAACCCAAAGAACAAAAGACAGAGCAAAGATGCACAGTATCAGGACATCCAGTCCAAGCCGCAAGCAAAGAAGGACACCGGAAAGACAAAGAAAAATACCGGGAAGTGGTGCGACTTCCATAAGAGCCCTTGGCATAACACTACTGACTGTCGCTCAAAGCAGACACTGGTGGATGAAGTGAAAGCCTCTGAATCAGATGTGGGATTTGACTCTGAGTCAAATCCAGAAAAGGGAATATGGATCATTGACGCGGAACCCAGTGCCACCATTGCTACCACAAAGATCCAACATGGTGAACCAGACGAGCCAGAAGAAGGAGAGCGCCTCTTCCATTCCTAGATGTGGGTAAAAGGCACCCCACTACACTTCATTGTTGATAGTGGTATCCAGAAGAACCTCATCTAAGCAGAGGTTATCAAGCGGCTAGCCATGCCGACATCATCGCACCCACAACCCTACACCATTGGATGGCTCCACCAAGGAAGCGATCTTCGCGTCATCCAACAATGTTGACTATCGTACAACATCAAGCCCTTCAAAGATGAGGTATTGTGTGATGTTTCTCCTCTCGAAGTTTGTGATGTTCTTTTGGGCCAACCTTATTTATGGAAACGTCATGATGTATATGAGTCTAAGCCTCGTAGTGTTATTATTACTTTGAACAGGAAATTGTACAGGATACCCAAGGCTGTCCCACCTAGTGTTATTTTCTTGATCTTTGCTAAGCAATGCAAGAAGGTTATCTCTCAAACGGGGAAGTTTGTCTTCTTCGTGATCCACTCTCAAAATGAGAGAAAAATCACAACCACATACAGGGTCTCTGCGGTCGACCTCTCCACACAGCAAAAGAAAGTAGCTAAGGTCGTGGAAGAATACTCGGATATCTTGTCCTCGCCTACCGGGGTACCTTTGCACTGCCAGGTCAAGCAACCCATCGATCTGACCCCTAGCGCACCGCTGCCCAATGGGTCAGTCTATCGTCGCTCTCTGTTAGAGAATGAGGAGATCAAGCGACAGATCCAAGAATTGTTCCACAAGGGGAACATCCGTCCTAGCTCATCACCTTGCGGGAGCCCAATCGTGTTGGTATAGAAAAAAGATGGAACCTGACGACTTTGCATTGATTATCGGGCACTGAATAAAATCACAGTAAAAAATCGGTACCCGATTCCCAGAATCGACGACCTCCTTGATCAACTCATGGGGGCCAAATACTTCAGTAAGATTGATTTAAAGTCTGGCTACCACCAGGGCTCGATAGAACAGACAGATGTATGGAAGACTACCCTCAAGTCAAAGGAAGACCTTTTTGAATGGTTGGTCATGCCCTTTGGTCTGACAGACGCTCCAGCCACTTTTATGAGGATGATGGACGATATCCTGCAACCATTCACCAATACTTTTGTAGTGGTGTATCTTGATGATATTCTCATTTACAACAAGACTTGGGTCGAACACTTGCAGCATATTCAGCAGGTTCTGCACACCCTTCGACAGCACAAGCTATATGCCAACTTGGAAAAATGCTCCTTCGGCATGGACAGTGTCCATTACCTAGGCTACATCATTGATCAACATGGCGTACATGTGGATCTAGCCAAGATCCAAGTCATCCATGACTGGCCAGCCCCAACCTCACTCACTGAGCTTTGGAGCTTCTTGGGCCTTGCCAATTTCCACCGCAGGTTTGTGTTAGGATTCTCCCATATTGCATGGGCCCTTAGCCAAATAACCAGGGGCAGTGGTAAGGTTAAATTCGCATGGGGCCAGCCCCAACAACAAGCATTTGATGATTTGAAGCAGTGTTTGTGCTCAGCTCCAGTACTTTCACTACCAGACCTGCAACAGCCCTTTGAGATTGAGACTGATGCTTTAGACTATGCCGTGGGTGTCGTTCTCATGCAACCCGGCCACCCCGTGGCCTATCATAGTGAAACACTATCAGATGTTGTCCGTAAGTACCCTACTTACGACAAAGAAATGTACTCCATTGTGCAAGCCTGCCGCCAGTGAAGACATTACATTCTTGGGAGGGAGACAGTCATCCGAACTGATCATAAGCCACTGCAGTTCATGCAGACACAAGGAAAATTGCAAAATGACTGCCATCAAAAGTGGTCCACATACTTGTAGCAATTCCACCTCAACATCAAGTACAAAACAGGAAGCACCAACCATGTCGCTGATTGCCTTAGCAAACCACCAGTCGTTACACTCACCACAGTGCTAGACTCCTGCAGCCATGAGACCTCTGGATGGCCCCAACTCTATGAGACAGACCTGGAATTCGCCACCACCTACCAAATGTTGGGTGCAAAGACAATTTTTTATAATTTCCATCTTCAGGATGGGTTGTTCTGTCATCTGGGCCATATATGTGTTCCCTCAAGTGAGCGAGCAAAGCTGATCTGGGAAGCCCACTACAGCCGGGTGGAAGAACACTTCGGCATTGAAAAGATAGTGGCGATGCTACAAAAATATTTCTACTGGCTGAAACTTTGACAAGAGGTCAACAAGTATATCAGGTCTTGCACTGCTTGCGCTATTGCCAAACCAACCATTAAGAAACAGGGCCTGTACACCCCTCTTCCTACTCCTGATAGACCATGGGAATCCATCTCAATGGACTACATGTCGAGCCTCCCGTCCACCAAGCGGGGAAATTACTGTGTTTTTGTGGTTGTCAATCGCTTTTCTAAGATGGCGATTCTGGTTGGTTGCAAAAAGAGCATCACAGCAGAAGCCACTACCAAGCTCTTCTTTGAACGAGTCTGGGTACATTTTGGAATCCCTCAAACCATTGTCTTAGATCAGGACAGTCGATTTCTCAGCACATTTTGGTCGAGCCTCTGGTCACTGCTGGACACCAAGCTCACCAAATCCACGGCCTTCCACCCCCAAACAGATGGCCAAACCGAGGTCGTAAATCGAATGATCGTGCATATCTTGTGAATGTATAATTCGAAGAACCCTCGCACATGGGATGAGAGTCTTCCCTATGTCCAGCATAGCTACAACCGAGCCCTGCATAGCTCAACCAACCACAGCCCCTTTCAGGTGGGGTTGGGATTCCAACCATTGGATCCCATAGATGTTGTACTTCCCCTTGTAGTCACCTCGACCGACTCCTCTCCTACTCCAACTGAGGTTGACAAAGCCACCTGATTCATTGAGAGGATCCAGCACATCCACCAATAGGTTCATGATATCCTACAAAAGTCTAATGACAAGTAAAAGCAGCGCCATGATCAACATCGGGTTCCACATAAGTTTCAGGTGGGCGACAAAGTTTGGTTGCACTTGCAGAAAGAACGCCTTACAGGACCCCATCGGAAGCTTTGTTCACTCCGATATGGGTCGTACACCATCACCAAGGCTATGGGGGATAATGCTTTTGTGCTCAACATTCCTCCTTTCCTTGGCCTGCACCCAGTGTTCAACGTGGACCTCCTTCGGCCTTATTTCCCACCATTATTGGACTCCTTAGACGTAGCAGAACAACTGACACCAACAAATCTCAACCCCGACTGCATACAACAGGAATCCAGTGATCAGATTGTGGACACACGGATCAAGGGCACTCGACAACAAAGGATCCAACTTTATCGAGTCGTCAAAGCGGGGCAGCTCTTGCACCAAGGCAAGTGGCTCACCCGTGGCCAAATTCAGCAGAAATTTCTTCATCTAATGGGGGAACTCAACGTAATGGATACCATTGCTTCCTAAGGATGGAGGATTGATCCAGGTGGATATCGATGGCCACCCACCTTTTCCAACTGACTCAAAACAACTTTCTAGCAATTTTGATAATTTACTATTTTTAGCAGTTTTTCGGGTCTTGAACTTCCAAAGCCGTTTTGAGGCCCTAACGACGTTTTTTGGGGTATATTGTAGCTACAAAATTTGCAACTATTGTAGTCATCAGATATATCTTTCCAATGGTCTATTATACGCCTAAAATAGATATCGTATGCAAAAGTTACGACCCTAGGAAGTTGATGTACTAACTTACCCAAACGGGGCCCACATGACTTTTGGCGCTTCATCTCCTAGGGTTATGTTTTTGGATAATTAGGGTTTTTTAAACTCCTGTTTATTGTAAAAAGGCCTTGAGAGCCTCATTGTAATCATCTTCTTGCGAATGAGTGCAACCGTCACATCTCTTCTCAGAGATAAGCCGCCACCATTCCAGCAAGCTTGTTTTCCGCTGCATTTTATAGTTTCAGCTTATTTGCTTATTGAATAGAAAACCAGTTTTACTGTATCTCTGTTATTCTGTGTTAAGCATTTGGTAATAATCTGTAGTCATTTTGTTCTACTCATAAAATCCGGATCAAATAGGTGGGACCCCTTGTGACTCCCTTTATTTTTTTAACAAACATAACACAACTAGTTAATCAATCAAAACATCCCTCCTTGTGACTCCCATCATCTTCTCATAATTTGACAATTTATATCAATGATAATTGAAATTATTTCCAAAAATATATTATCCACATCCAAAAAATAGTTTGTTGTCCAAAATTTCAAAAGTCAACTGTTTTCAACAATGAATAAATAAAAACACTTAAAAACCATATTTTCCACTCTGGGAGTCAATCTTTCCCTTGTTGTTGTTGTCACCGTTTGATCTCTCTAAATTTGTCTTAGGTTGTGTGGAGCCTTTATGCCTAATCTCCCTAATCACATGAGAGCAATCATCTCTCAAATGCATGTGGGAGGATACAGATTTGGCAGAGTCATTTGAGGGTGAGGAGGGGGCAAGAGCAGATTTTCCTTTGTCAAGGGCATGGTGGGCCTTAATTTTTAACCTTTTGATTACATGGTAAGACTGTACTGGTAAGTGGACAAGGGAAACTTGAACAATTTGATTAACAGGTGGAGGAGCAGGTAGAGACAAGTTAGGTCAGCCACGATGTTGGGAGACTATCGAGTGGAAAATCTCTTTCCATCCATCGTTTTTAGGAACTTCATGTTGCAGTGAGACATGAGGGGGCATTGGGATACCAGGGACATGTGGGGCTAGGAAGGGAGGCCTTTCTGGCCTAGGTTGGACCACTCCTTGCCCAATCAAGTTAAAAAATACAGCTTGGAATAGCTGGCCCAACTCTTGCGAGTCTGCATCAAAGTGTATAGAGAACCTTGGCCTTCTAGGGCCCCTGTTCCGATTTCCTCTTTCTCTATTACCCCTTACATGGATACCTTTGCTGAAAAAGCTCATTCCTGTATGCATTATTGATTAGAAAATAGTTTCTTCAACAACCATACATGACATCTCTTTTAAATATGAAACAAAGTTTGGCTCAACAACATATCAGACTCATGCAATCCAATCCATACAAATCGTTTAATACTTGTCAATGAGCAAGGAGTGAATAAGGGTTATGGGATATGTGAGGGATTGCATTTAGCGAAAAGTGTTAAAATGAGGGGGAATAGATCATGATTACTACTCAACAAATTACCAAAGAATCAATTGTATCTTAAATAATAAAAAATGTATCACTGTAATTCATCCATGTGCAATTCTTTAATTGTCATAATACAAAATTTATCTTAACTATAATTAAATTTTAAGAACAGGGAGTGGATAGTGAATATGGAAAGGCAAGGGGACTTGTAATGTGAAAAAAGTGAAATAATGGTAGGGAAAAGAACGAACATTGTTTGTAAAACCAATTAAGTAATGCATAAAAACAACCTTGTATTCAATGCAAGAATATCAATACCAATTAACAATTTATGCGTGTCAAAATTGTTCACCGTCCCACATCCAATTTCTTTAAGATTCTCAATTAACACAGTGTATAATCATACTTAGAATCACTATGTATTTCAACCTTCTTGTTAACAGAATACTTGTTTCTTTTCATTTCTTTCCCTTTTTTATTTAAAACAAAATCAAAAGGAACACACAATCACATTGCTTCATCTTCGTCCAACATATATTCCTATAAAATATCAACTACTGCCCATAATTCACAATTGCCCAAATCAAACATAGACACAAGTCTTTTCCCAAGTTAAACAGAGTTTTTAAAACTTGCCCAATTTCATTCTTTTGATAATATTAACCAATAAAACTTGCAATGAAACCATAATACAAAACCCAAGCTTCATTTCCGATGGTGCAATTAAATAAAACAATGCACGATGTTTCCATAATCCATACACAGTAAACAAAGAAGTCACATCCATCATTTTCCCTAACCTGTAATGATCTCGATTGGGGCTAATAAAACACACAGCAGCCACCAACTAACAATTGACACCACGCTATAGGAACACAACGGTCCAATGCATAACGAAAAGAGGCAACCCTCTGACTGTACATTACCATTTACTCCCAATCAACCAATTTAATCAAAACATGAGCTAGGTTGTCGATGCAGTTGTCACAACAAAATGAGGCAACCCCTCGATAGTATACCAATTCTCATCCCCAATTACAACTTTCCAACAACTCAATCAAACAGAGATGAGATAATACTCAAAACAACTGTGAAAACCACTCAACCAATCTATGACAGTCAATAAGATACCCGATAACAATGTGAATAGTTGGGGTTATCAAAATCAGGCTCTTTAACAATGAACACAAGAATTAATCAATAATTCACTCAATCACCAAAGCACAAAGAGAGTGGAGGTCAAACATATCAACAATAGGCAGCGACCCTTCGAAACAAGCACAATGGAACCACAGGCTTTTATAACTCTTTGTTTGTGTAATAGTGTGACAGTTCAACACCGGGCAGGGTAGGCAACGATGTAGAGGAGCAACGATTGCTCACTGGATAGTAAAAAATATCAAAAACACACAAAGGCATAACCCTCATGTCTTTCTCAAGGGTCGAACTAATTTATAACAATGGCAGTGGAAATGCAAACCTGAGGTATCACCAACAACCCTAAAACATATATCTTGGCATAATGGCCATCCCATAACCAACACGTCGATGCCAATACCAAAAAAATAAGCCCACGACCAGGTGAATAACCCACAACCATGGCTCTGGAAGATACACAGTGACCAAATGGTGGTTAGAAAACATATACAGCAACCCCATAGCAACCCAAATACAACTGGACATAGTCACCATAACTGTGAGGGAGTGGCCAGCAAGGCTAAACAGAGCGAAACTCTCCAACAAAATAACCATAACTTCTTGAAAAAACAGAGATCCATCACAGTTTTCACCACACAGAACAACCAACAAGATCATAAATTCAACAACCAATTTTTTCATTTGCAAAACGAATAACCACACAGTCATTCCAGAGAGAAGACCCACGCATTTACACAGTTTCCAATCTCGGGAAAACACAAACCAGCACATTATCGATCCATCGTTCATTTCATACATAGAGAAAAATTCATGGATGGGCAAAAAGAACCATACCTATAACCAATGGATTTTAACAAGGGCGAGTTGGTCGAGCAGTTCCTCCAAGGCTTGAATCTCAGAGCTTAATCACCATCAAAGCCAAATGAAACAATAACCATGCTAGGGTGACGACCCGATGGGAGAAGTATGGAGTGACGTGCATTTACTGCATGTCTCTTCCATATTTCTCACATTCAATTTTGTAGTACACGACAACCAGCCAAAAACCATACCATTAACCATGCCATTAATTCCATACATTGAAACTTGTGACATATTGCTTACCAATTTCGCCACCCAATATCCATATTAACCATTGCCAAAAACCATACCATACCAAATGCACCCGATATAACTCAAATATAATTTGCATAGCCACTAATCATTGCTAGTTAGGATTAATTCTAACTTCTTTTCATTTCATTTGCACATAATATCATAGTATAGTCCCTTTCTTTTGGAATTTTTGTTATAAGTCTCTTTCCATTTGTTTTGTTTTATGTTGTTACTAACATATGTCTTGTGCAGTTGTAGCCAGGTAATAATCATGGTGATTCATCAAATGTAACAACTGCAGTATATGCCACTCATAACATAGAATCAAAGCTTAGAAAAAGGGAACATCACATCAAATGCATTATCCACCTGCCATTATGTCAAAAACAAAACCAAGACTATATCATCAACCATATAAGACCTTGTAAGCAGTATCAAAACAACAGCATGAAAAAGTGTGATATGACTATCTCCAAGCCTCTAGTCTACAACAAGATCCCACCTACTAGTATTATATCTTATTAGCACAGTTTAAATAATAGGCTTTAGCAATACTTTGCGGGTGAATTCCTCATTGCGATTTTTATCGTCAACAAACCACTGACTCCACAGAGAAATGTGTTTCCAACAAATTAAGAACTCGGAATATATGGTTTCGCAAACCAAAAAGAACTGTAGACCAAGAAGATATTGTAAGTTTTAAACCTATGAAGTAATGCAATGCTTATAGATTCTTAAGCAAAACAGAAACTAATCAATGGCTCATACACATAGTACACAAAGATTTATACCGGAAACCCTCAACCAGGGAAAACCTTTCTTATTTTCATTATATCAAATTTCACCATTCACCATACAATATATACAATGTTTTTAGGTATTCTGTAGATACAAAAACCATAATCCCTTAATCCGGGATTAATTTAGAAAATCGCTAAAAATAGCAAAAACCGCCCAAAAAGAAAATTTTGGGGCGCTACCCCAAACATTGCGCGTAACTAGGGGGGCCATACCTGGCCCCCCTGACACCAACCTAGGAAGCGCTTGGTGCACACGACACGAAGAGAACTACTAGAGGGATCATCAGACGTAGTTGTCAAACCTTACGCGCCCACACACACACATGCAAAGAATATAACATATACCCAACATTCTCCCACTTCTTGTTTTATTTGCATCCAAGGGTCCACAGTATTATATAGTCAACAATCCAAGGCAACAATGCCCATTGTTACTCTACACCAGAAGAAATTTTCTGTGCTCACAGACTTTGACAATGAATCTGCAACATTCTTTAAAATGTCAACCTTTTCCAGCAACACCTTCTTTTCCTCAACCATGTCTCTCACAAAGTGATACTGAACATCAATATGCTTTGTCTTCAAATGATAAGCTGGGTTCTTTAACAGGAAGATTGCACTCTGACTGTCACAATGTAATCTTACTGCTTGTTGTACCAACCCAATACCTGAACACAATCTTTGTAACCATACTACTTCCTTACTTGCATGAGGGCTGCCATGTATTCATGTTTTGTAGTTGAGAGTGCCACTACAACCTGTCTTTTGTTCATCCAACTGATTGCTCCTCTAAATAGGTTAAACATATACCCACTTGTAGATCTTCTGCGATCCAGATCTCCATCCCAGTCTGCATCAACAAAGCCATGTATGTCCACCACTCTGTCCAATCATGATCTTCCTTGGTAGCACAATCCATAATTGGTAGTGCCACGCAAATACCTAAAGACCCTCTTTATTGTTGTGCAATGCTCCTTCCTTGGTTTTGACATATACCTGCTCAAAACTCTCACTGAATGTGCAATGTCCAGTCTAGTACAGACCATTGCATACATCAAACTACCAACTACACTGGCATACGGAACATGGGACATGTCCTCTTATTATTTCTGTGTCTTGGGACATTGATCTGCAAATAACTTTACACCTATAGGAATAGTAACCTTGACCGAGTTACTTCCATGCATATTAAACCTTTGCAATATCGTCTCAACATATTTTCTCTGATTCAACCAGAGTTTCCTATTAGCACGATCTCTTTTAATTTCCATTCCCAGAATGAAGTTAGCAGCACCAAGATCCTTCATGTCAAATTTGGAGGATAGTTGTGATTCCACCTCCTTGATAACATCCATGTTATTTCCTACCAACAACATGTCATCAACATACAACACTACATAAATGAAGTGATTACCAACCTGCTTGGAATATACACAGTG
>SNQJ01S0024014.1:10782-30555 GCA_010110895.2 Picea sitchensis
ACAACACTACATAAATGAAGTGATTACCAACCTGCTTGGAATATACACAGTGATCAGCCCTGCTTCTCACAAATCCCAATCCAAGGATGTATGTGTCAAACTTTTGGTACCACATCCCATGTGATTTCTTCAAACCATATAATGACTTATTTAGCTTACAGACCAACTCTTTCTTTCCCTTCACTACAAAGTCTTATGGTTGCTTCATGTAGATTTCTTCTTCCAGATCCCCATGTAGGAATGTTGTCTTCACATCCATCTGTTCCACTTCAAGATCAAAAGCAGTAGCAATAGATAAAAGAAACCTAATAGAAATTAACTTAGCAAAAGGAGAAAAAATCTCACCAAAGTCAATTCTCTCTACCTAAGAATAACCTTTTGCTACTAACTGAGCTTTGTATTTCTCCACCTTACCTTCTGCATTAAAATTCTTCTTAAACAACCATTTGATCCCAACAGGTTTTCTTCCAGCTGGAAACTCAACTATATCCCATGCCTCATTCTTATCCAAGGCATCCATTTCTTCAACCATGGCCGCCTTCCATATTTTACTATCCTCTGAATTCAATGCTTCCCTGACAGTTCTGGGATCATCATCAGTAATAGATAAAGCAAAATTGGAATGGAAATCAGGTGGACTATACCTTTGTGGTTGCCTTCTTTCTCTCACTGATCTCCTTAATACTGGGGTATGAGGTTCTTCTTCTTCTTCTTGTGCTTCATCTTCTTCAGATGATTTAGATTTTGTATCATCCAACTCCAACTCTATTTTCTCAGGTTCTTCTGGCCTTGGTAGGGATTCCTATTTGGAAACATCTTTTACCTCTCTGAAAACAACATCTCAACTGTAAACAGTATTCTTGGTTTCTAGGTTCCAAAGCTTATAACCTTTCACACCATATTTATAACCAATAAAGATACACTTTTCAGCCTTTTTATTCAGCTTACTCATATTTTCCTTTGGAACATGTACATAAGCATCACAACCAAACACTCTAAGATGTTGAAGAGAGGGTTTCTTTTCAGTCCATACCTCGTGTGGAGTTTTGTCATCCAATGTTGATAAAGGTGATCGATTGACTAGGTAACATGTTGTACCCACTGCCTCTGCCCAGAATTCTTGTCCTAACTTGGCACCACTGAGCATGCTCATTGCTTTTTCCATCAGTTCCATGTTCATCCTTTTTGCAACTCCATTCTGTTGAGGAGTGTATGGAGTAGTCTTATTCCTTGCTATACCACACTTCTTACAGAATTCTTCCAATTCATTTCCGCAGAATTCTCCACCATTATTTGTTCTCAATACATTTATTTTCTTCTCTGACTCATTTTCTACCAAAGCCTTAAACTCTTTAAATTTATCAAATACCTCATATTTCTTTCTAAGAAAATAAATCCATGTGTACCTTAAGAAATCATCTATGAATAAAACATAATACACAGACTTACCTAGTGATGGAATAGGCACAGGTCCAAACACATCACTGTGTATCAATTCTAAGATCCCCTTTGCTCTTGTAGCACCAGATGGGAATCTTATTCAATTCTATTTACCATATATGCAATGTTCACAGAAATCAAAATCCAGAGTGCAATTAGACATACCTTCAACCATGCCTTTACCGTGTAGTGTTCGAAGGCCCTTTTCTCCAATATGCCCCAGTCTTTAATGCCATAGCATGGTCTTCTTTTCAGGGATGGTATTGGTCTTGTATTATTTATTTGTCTGCTCAAGGAAAACATAAATGTTACACCCATTAGTATAAGTGCTTCCCAACAACTTATACAAAGTTCCACATCAAACTCCCCTCATCAACACCATTTCTCCTCGTACCATCTTGCAAGTGTTCTTTCCAAATACAGTATCCACTCCTGCATCATCCAACTTGCTTATAGATATTAGGCTCCTGGAAATTTTTGGAATGTGCAGAACCCCAGGGAGAGTTATAATCCTTCCGTATTTTAGAAACAACTTAACCCTTCCACGTCCCATGATTTTTGGCTATCGAGTCATCTCCTAAGAATACATTACCACCATCGTATTTTTCATATTCGAAGAACCACTCCCTGTGAGGAGTCATATGGTATGATGCACCTGAGTCGATCAACCATACATCACGGTCTACATGTGTACTTGTAGATTCTAGGTAAACATCACCTCCTTCTTCAGTGGAGGTTTTCGCCTCTGTGGAAGAGGTACTATCATATCCATTTGGTTTATCAACCTTCTTAAACTTGCAATCTTTCTTATAATGCCCTGTTTTACCACACTTCCAACATTTCCTCAAAGATTTTCCTGGAGACTTAGATATTCCCCCCGAAGACTTACGAGGATTCCTGTATTGAGTACGACCTCTTACAAATAAATCATATGGGCTATGACCATCCATGATTTTCCACCTCATCTCTTCATATAACAAGGATGAAACTACATCCTCATACTTCAATGTAGATTGAGTGGTACTACCAATTGCTACAACCAGATTATCCCAAGCATCTGGAAAATAACATAACAAAGTAATACACTTATCTTCTTCTGCAATCATAATATTAACAAAGACAAGTTGACTTACCAGAGTATTAAATGCATTTAGATTTTCTATCACAGAATCTCCATCTTCCATCCTAAGATGATACAACTTCTTTCGAAGAAACAACTTGTTTACCAGGGACTTTGATTGATACAAATTTCCCAACTTATCCCATAGTTCCTTGGTTGTATATTCTCCCAAGACATTCAACAACATCAAATCTGCCAGGTAGAGTCAAATATTACTCCTTGCTCTTCTATCCAAATTCTCCCAATCTTCCTTCGACATACCAGTAGGTGGTGTATTAGTAGTTTGTGTACTAGTAGGCTATGCACCAGTAGCCTGTGTGCTAGTAGACGGTGTACCAGTAGGTTGTGTACCAGGATCCACAACGATCCATTGTTCTTTGTCTACAAGAAGGTCCTCCATATTGAGCTTCCATAGCTCAAATTTTTTACCGTTGAACTTCTCTATATCGATTCCATAAGAGCTCATCGTTCCTCTTTCTACACTCAAATGACCACTGAAAAAATCTCCCATTAAACGCAGGTTTATCACAGACCCAAGATAAACTTAATCTATCAAGACTGAGCCAAACCCTCAACAACAAAGGTGTCCCTCTGAAGCCAAAAATGAGCTCTGATACCACATGTAATTTTTAAACCTGTGAAGTAAAGCATTGCATATAGATTCTTAAGAAAAACATAAATTAATCAATGGCTCATACACATAGTATACAAAGATTTATACCGAAAACCCTTAACCGGGGAAAACCTTTCTCATTTTCATTCTATCGAATTTCACCATTCACCATACAATATATACAATGTTTTTAGGTATTCCTTAGATACCAAAACCATAATCCCTTAATCTGGGATTAATTTAGAAAACCGCTAAAAATAGCAAAAACTGCCCAAAAAAAAAAAATCGGGGCGCTGCACGTAACCAGGGGGGGCATACCTGGCCCCCTCTGGGACCCCCCTAGGAAGCGCTCGGTGCACACAACACGTAGAGCACTACTAGAGGCATCGTCAGACACAGTTGTCGAACCTGAAGCGCCCACACACACACATCCAAAGAATATAACATATACCCAACATATATAACCCGAATGATCATGCAACAAGGGGAAGTGAGTGGATTTAATGGAAAAATGACTGGGAATTTGGGAATAACTCATGAAAAATGTTAATTATGAGGGGGTTTATCCCTTTTTGCATAATCATTCAACCAGAATTTGTTTTTGAATTCAAGGAAAAAAAATTATGGACTTACTCCTTTAACTCTCAAATGGATGAAGAAATGGAAAGAAAAAGAAGGAAGTAACTAATTTCTTCATAAGACGACAGTGAAAACAGATAACAAATTCAATTATGCTTCCAAGGGAGACATCATAATAATTGTGTAAGCTTGATTGTTATTGACTAACAATACCTTGCAGGAGTATCACTATGGAAAAACTGATTCAACATCTTATTCTTGACCAAAAATAAACTAAAAAGATGAAAAGCACTAAAAGTCATGATAGAAATGGGAATGCAAAATTTAAAACAACAGAAATAAAATGACAGAATTGCAAAAAGAAGAAGGAAAAATATGAAATAAAAGAAGAATCTAAACTATTGTAAGAGCATAAATAAAAAGCATTGGTGAAAATGAAAACATAACTAAACTACTAATATACAGAAAATCCAAACAACGTTAAAACTTTTCAAGTTGGTTCCACGTAGTGTTTTAAGTGAGAATCGTTAGTGCTGTAGGAAGACAATCACTTGTGTAAATCTTTTAGAATGTAAGAGATTGTACCCAGGACAAAAACGATCTTGAAAGGACCCAGCCATAATTTTTGAAACTTTGATTGTCTTCCCCTATCAACATGAACTAAATCCCACAATGGTACCTTTTCATTGACTTTTAATTTGATAGTTTTGACACTCTTGTTGAAATACTTCTTCACAGTCTGTTGTCTCCTTTTTATATTATCCAAGGAAAACATCCTTTGCTCCTCTAAATCTAGGAGTGCATTTATCCTTTGTGAAACATCATAGGAATTTAATTCTTCAATCTGTAGCATTAACCTTAAGGAAGAAAGTTCAATATCAGTAGGCAGGATGGCTTCTTTACCATAAACAAGCTAGAAATGAGTGCAACCAGTGCTTACCTTGACGGTAGTTCGATCTGCCCAAAGGGCGTAAGTGAGGAGAGTGTGCCATTGATGAGGCTTATCTTCGATGAGCCTTTTGATGATTCTCACCAGATTCTTCTTGGTAGACTTGACCTACCCATTTCCTTGGGGATAATAAGTTGACGAGGTGAAATGTTTAATCCCCAACTTAGCTAAAAATTGTGTCAGCTTAGCAGAAATAAAAGTGGGACCATTGTCTGTAATAATTTCCAATGGAAGACCAAATCTGGAAAAGATGTTATTTTCAAGGAAAGAAATCACCTGATCATCTCTCGAGTGCTTAAGTGGGACAGCTTCAGCCCATTTTGTAAAATAGTTTGTGGTTTTCAAAATAAAGACTTGTCCTGCTGAAAATGGAGGATTAATATGACCAATAAAATCCAATCCCCACTTTGAAAAAGGAAAGTTTGGGAGGTCAAGTTGCAATGGCATGGCTGAAAGGCGTTCTTTCCTAGCAAATTTTTGGCACTTGTCACAAGATCTCGAAAAAACATAAGAGCCACGAAATATTGAAGGCCAATAGTATCATTTTCTAATAATCTTGAAAGTAGTGGTTTTAGCAGAAAAATGACCTCCTACATGAATGACAGAATTTGAAGAACCGTGATTTTCTCGTAACAGTTTATGTGCATCCTCATTGTTTACACAATGAAGTAACACACCATCAACAGATCTTTGAAACAAGAAGTCTCCTATAATGACGTGTCTTGTGGATTCAAGACAGAGTCTTCTCATTTGATGAGTGTCTAAGTTGCCTAGATATCTTTGGTTCTGTAAGTAGTAAACTAAATTCTTATACCAAGGATGTTCAAACACAAGAAGGATCCAATTATCAATGTAGAATAGTGTTGATAGGAAACTATCATGTTCATCCATTTCTTCACTATTTTCAGCATGTTGAGCTAAGTGAAGGGATAAGTCACGTCCCTTGATAGTGGTATAAGTCATGATATTGATATCATGCTCCTGGATCTTGGCAAGCCAATGTGCAAGCTTCCCTGAAAGATAAGTCTGTGAGAGAAAAAACTTGACAGTGGGTAAAGGGACTTTTACCAACATTTTCTTACCTAAGATGAAGTGGCGAAACTTTTCAACAACTTTAACAAGAGAGAAAACATGTTTCTCAATAAAAGAATATTTAAATTCATCATCAGACAAACTTTGACTCATGTAAGCCATTGGTTTTTCATTACCTTGTTCATCACTTTGCATGAGGATAGAAGAAACTACTTCCTCAGTGGCATTAGTATATATCATGAATTCCTTCTCAAAATCTGGCTTCGCCAAAACTGGTGCAGAGATGATTTTCTTTCTTGATCCCTACAAAAGAATTTTCGACATCATCTGTCCAAGAAAAAGAACGATCTTGCTTAAGAAGATTATGAATTATTTTGACCATCACAACAAAATCGAGAACAAACCTACAGACGAAGTTAATAAAAGCCATAAAATCTTGAACCTCCTTCTTGGAAGTGGGAGTAGGCATATTAAGGATAGCAGTGATCCTTTCAGGATCAATGCTTATTCCTAAATCGGAGACAATGTGTCCAAGGAGCTTGCCCTTGGTAACGTCGAAAATGGACTTAGAAGGATTTAGAGAGATGCCAAATTTCCTACATCGCATGAGAAATCTTTTCAGATGACCAAAATGATCTGATTGGTCTTTAGAATACATAATTAAGTCATCAAGGTAGATTTGAATGATCTTATCGATCAAATTGTCAAAAGCTATTTGCATATCTCTTTGAAAAGTGGAATCTGCATTAGATAATCCAAAGGGCATACGCTCATAAGAAAATGTACCCCAACAAGTAATAAATGTGGCTTTATATTTATCTTCCCTTTTTACCTTGATTTGATTGTAACCAGAAAAACCGTCAAGTAAGGACATCATCTGTGACCCTGCAACTTGTTGCAAAATCATTTCCATATTAGGGAGAGGAAAGTGATATTTTACACTAGCCCGATTTAATGCGCGAAAATAAACACATAATTGGATCTGTCCAGTTTCTTTCTGAACGGGAACCAAATTGGAAACCCATTCAGAATACTTGACCAAAAAAATGATTTGGGCTTTCAAGAGCTTTTTCAACTCCTTTCGAATAGTTGCCTCCAGTGCAGGCTTAATAGGTCTTTTCTTTTTTCTAACTATTTGTATGCCTTCCTTGATGGGAATGGTATGATGTATAAGAGTGGGATAAAAACCACAAAGATCCTCATAAGACCAAGCAAACACATCTTGAAATTTGCCAAGCAGCTTGGCAAACTTCATCTTCTCTTCATCAGAACATTGGAAACCTATTTTATCATTCTTTGGAGACTCGGGTGTCCCAATGTTCAAGGAGATGGTTTCACCCACCTTCCTTTTCGACTCCTCTTCTTTATGTTTCTCTTAAATGCCTACATCACTCAATGAAAATGAACTCTCTAGAGGAGTCAATCCTTTAGGAATCTTGTTATCTTATATGGATATAATTTCCTTGGGCTTATAAGGTTCATTTTGAATGAAAGCACAGATGCTCTCATCGCTAGGGAAAACCTGCCATGATTCTATATTGTCAGGGATATGTGGACGATATAGAGATTGAAAAGTACAATCAGGTCTGTGTGGAAGAAGTTGTCGATTAGGAGAGGCTGCAAAAACAACTAATCGATCAACCATTAAGTTCAATTCTCTCTTAACATGAGTAATGTTGAAATATAATATGTTCAAGATAATTTCCCAAACATTTTGGGTGTATCACTTCATCAACTTGTTGCTAGGAGAGTATATCTTACGTACAAGATTCACAACAAGCTCGAAATATCCAAAAACTGTAAGGTGACCACAACCTAGATTATAGGAGTTTTCAATGCCTAATAGTAAAGCTTCGAATTCAGTGACATTGTTTGTGCAAACAAACTCCAACCTATAAGAAAAGTTATGAATTTTCCCCACAGGAGAGTACAAGATAATGTCAGTTTTGTTTCCTTCATTAGAGCATGAACCATCAAAGTTCATGTGCCACATACCATCATCTAAGTCGATTTGTTCCAAGGGAATGTTATCCTCCTCGGAAAAGATGGAATACACCCCTAGGTCCTCCTCGATATAATTCACATTAGGTTGTGGAACACTCTCTATATAAGGTGAAACCCTTACCTCTCTAAGGACAATGATGTTTTTACCATCCCTAGGAACGGATAAGTGTGTCCCGTCGAGTGAGAGGTATCCACCTGTCAAAGCTTGCCAATCTCTTCCTAAGATGATTGAGTAATTGTTTATTGGCATATCAATTACCTGAATATTAAGGGTTGTCCTTATTTCTGGGTGTGCACAAAACCAAGGTCACATCTTTGATATCACCTATGGTCATTTGTTGTAGACTATTACAAGAGAGCATGCTTTTGGCATTTTCATTTGTACAAGACAAGCCTAGCTCTTCCATAATAATCTTAGACATTACACTTGGACCCAAACCATCGTCAATGAGGCAACAATGGACGATCTTATCCATAATTTTTACAAAAATATAAAAAGGGGGATTTTTTACAGTGTATCTAAAGTTATGTACACCTACTTTATTTACAGATGAATCCTCTTTGTTTACCTCTTCAGAGAGGTTGGATACAGAGGAAGCCTTTCCTTCCATGAATTGTTTTAGATGCCTCTCTTGTTCAGGGATGACAACCATGTCCAGAAGGGTTGCATCTACTTTGATGTTGGTCAACTGATTTAGGATATTTTATTTGGAAGAGGGGAGAGGGTAAGTAGTTCCTTGAATATCAAGAGCCTTAGGAGCCTAAATAGTAGCATCTGGTGAGGATGAGATTGGGCTAGAAGAATTGCGGGGAGGATCATATTTACCTTTGGGAGCGTAAGATTTTTTCCTAGTATTGATGATCATGACATCTTTTGGATCTACAAAATCTAGGACACCGATGGTAGTTTCTAGTCTTTTACCAAAGATCATATCTCTGGAACTATTCTTTACCTCACATGTGGTTTCCTCGTGGTGTTCCTCGCAAAAGTTACACCAACTCCGAGGCGTGATAGCTTTAGGCTGAAAATTATTTTCATTTAGATTTCTAAAGGGGGTTGCAGAAGAGGATGAAGCTCCAGGGGTGAGAGGGGATACATCTCCTTCCGCTCATACATTATCATATGATTATTCATGTCTTGTACAAGTTGCAAGAGGGCGGACATGTTTGTTTGTTTAACTAATTATCCCCGAGGAAGACCTATTCTTTCGAGTTGTTCTTCATACTCTAAATACGTATGCAGAGAGGAACCGAGGTTATCAATGGATTTTTCCTCAAGCCTATGATGATAGGGGGAGGCTAATGCATTATAATAATGCATGAAAGCAGCTTGGTTTCGAGGTTGAATGAGTTCATGGATTTGATTGTATAACTTAGTGAAATGCAAGTTGAAGGACTTGATGATCTCACCATCCCTATAGGTGATGTTATTGTACTCTTGTAACTTCTCAGCTGGGATTTTAGATTGCCCATAGGTGGATTTGAACCAATAGACTAACTCCTCCCAAGTAGACAAAATCTTAGAAGGAAGGTCAAAAAAACCGGTCACAGCCTTTCCTTCCAAGGAATTGACAAATAAGCACATGCAAGTATCGTTTTCAATGGCTCATATGTTGTGACATGCATTAGAAAATTCCACCAGGTGTTCATTTGTAGTAACAGTGTTATTCCCCGAAAACCTAGGAATATGCTCTTTGAATTTAGGAAGTGGACGAGTAGTAGGTGCTATGTTAAGAGGAGAGGAAACATGCCATGGTGTGGTTGTAGCATCTTCTTCAAATTGAAAAAGACCATACTTTTTAATGACTTTGGTGGGGTTTGTGGTAGATAGGACAGGGACATGGTGGCTATATAAGCAACCAATCATTGACGAAGCTGAAGACTAAGAGGAGGAAGCACTTTCAGTGCCGTCAAAGCCACCACTAGATGCCATCTTGTGGATGATAGGTAAGGGAGAGAAAGATGAAATGGAAGAATCAGACAAGGTTCTCCTTAGAATACTTTATTGGGTTGATAACACAACGTTCCTTCTTCCCATTTCAGCAATAGGATTAATTTCGCGTGATAAGCCTCTTCTTCTCATAGAAACACGAGGGTCTAAGGACATGCAAAGAAGGTCAAAGCTGAAGGAAAAAGAAGGTTATTGTTGATTTCTAGGTTGTCTACGTCTAGCTTCCCAATATTCTTGGGCACTAATGTTTCATTCAATTATTGCCCATGAATGATCAAGCTCAGACTGAGTATTAGCAATGTCTAAAATGGTGTTAAACAAATTCAAAGAAATGTTGGTCTGATCTTGAAGACCGGGCTCAATATTGGGCTACCTTGCAACAGGTATAGTCATTAAGAGATAAAATAGTCAAAGAATCAATATCAGAAAAATAGATGTATTCGATGATAATCAAGCATAAAAATCAACCAGAGAGATATTGAAGATCTCTTTAGTATGGTTGCCAAATAAATGTTGAGGAAAATATATGAAGGATCTTACTCAAGCATTTTCAGACCTTACTTGGCTAAAGCAAGATAGACGAAAATATCACCCTATGTTTATAGCAATAAAAATTTGTATCCTAATTCACAAGTATAGATTACAAGTGTTTAGGATGATCTTTTTTATAAATGAAAGCTTGCTGGAAAATTCTTTTTTTATGTAATTTTATGAAAATAACAGATGTTGAAATAAATATAGAGACAGAAGTAAAAACACCAAGTCAATAATCAAAACAGATGAGACATAAATCAATCGTTTATTCCATTCCAATTTATCAAAAGAATCATTCTCTTTACAAAATTCCCTGAGGAAGTTTTGGACCAAAGTCAAACTTAGATGTCCCCGATGAAAACCATACAAAAGGACTTCTGACAGAAAGTAAAAAATTGAACTTTAAAAGCTGGATCATCTTGCCACAAATTGTTTCCCACTCGACTCTGCACAATAGCCTTTGTCAGTCATGAAATTTAATTCACAAACAGACAATTCTACACAGACTATCAAAGATAGATCAACACCTCTGAAAAACAAGTGTCTGAATGATGTAATTCAACCTTGAATCTGGTTGTCTACAATAGCACCCTGCTATCATAAAAGAGAATTAGGCTTTCAATGAATTAAAGAATGAATGAAAACTGAATTATCTCAACAAAACTCAAAGAGAAGACCTTAGTATGCTTCTCCTTCTATTCTCCTCTTATTCCTCCTTTTCCTTTTGCCTTTAAGCAATTAGAATTAGTTGAAGTAGTTGAACCACTTCTTTAGTTAAGTTAACTAAAACTCAACCAACTTTTTAGTTAAGGGGGGGAAATAATAAAATCGTAAAAAGGGTTTTAAATAAATAATAACTAGTAGGTGGGACCCCTTGTGACTCCCTTTAGTTTTTTAACAAACATAACACAACTATTTAATCAATCAAAACATCCCTCCTTGTGAATCCCATCATCTTCTCATAATTTGACAGTTATATCAATGATAATTGAAATTATTTCCAAAAATATATTATCCATGTATCCAAAAAATAGTGTGTTGTCCAAAATTCTAGAAGTCAGCAGTTCTCAACAATGAATAAATAAAAACACTTAAAAACCATATTTTCCACTCTAGGAGCCAATCTTTCCCTTGTTGTTGTTGTCACCCTTTGATCTCTTTGAATTTGCCTTAGGCTGTGTGGAGCCTTTAGGCCTAATCTCACTGATCATATGAAAGAAATCATCTCTCAAATGCATGTGGGAGGACACAGATTTGGCAGAGTCATTTGAGGGTGAGAAGGGGGCAATAGGGGCTTTTCCTTTGTCAAGGGCATGGTGGGCCTCGGTTTTTAACCTTTTGCTTGCATGGGAAAACTGTACTGGTGAGTGGACATGGGCAGCTTGGACAATTTGATTAACAGGTGGAGGAGCAGGTAGAGACAAGTTAGGCCAGCCACGATGTTGGGAGACTGTCGAGTGGACAATCTCTTTCCATCCGTCGTTTTTAGGGACTTCAGGTTGCAGTGAGACATGAGGGGGCACTGGGATACTAGGGACATGTGGGTCTTGGAAGGGAAGACTTTTTGGCCTAGGTTGGACCACTCCTTGCCCAATCCAGTTAAAAAATCCATCTTGGAATAGTTGGCCCAACTCTTGTGAGTATGCATCAAAGTGTATAGAGAACCTTGGCCTTCTAGGGCCCATGTTCCAATTTCCTCTTCCTATGTTACCCCTTCCATGGCTACCTCCGCTGAAAAATCTTGGTCATGTATGCATTATTGATTAGCAAATAGTTTCTTCAACAACCATACATGACATCTTTTTTAAATATGAAACTAAGTTTGGCTCAGCAACATATCAGACTCATGCAATCCAATCCATATAAATCGTTTAATACTTGTCAATGAGCAGGGAGTGAATAAGGGTTCTAGGATATGTGAGGAATTGTATTTAGCGAAAAGTGTTAAAATGAGGGTGAATAGATCATGATTACTACTCAACAAATTACTAAACAATCAACTATATCGTAAATCAAAAAAATTGTATCACTGTAATTCATCCTTGTGCGATCCTTTAATTGTCATAATACATAATTTATCTTAACTATAATTAAATTTTAAGAATAGGGAGTGGATAGTGAATATGGGAAGGCGAGGGGACTTGTCATGTGCGAAAAGTGAAATAATGGTAGGAAAAGAATGAATATTTTTCGTAAAACCAATGAAGTAATCCATAAAAACAACCTTGTATTCAATGCAAGGATATCAATACCAATTAACAATTTCTATGTGTCAAAATTGTTCACTGTCCCACATCCCATTTCTTTAAGATTCTCAATTAACACAGTGTATAATCATACTCAGAATCACTATGCCTTTCAACCTTCTTGTTAAGAGAATACTTGTTTCTTTTCATTTCCTACCCTTTTTATTTAAAACAAAATCAAAAGGAACACACAATCACGTTGCTTCATCTATGTCTAGCATATATTCCTATAAAATATCAACTAATTCCCATAATTCACAATTTCCCAAATCAAACATAGACACATGTATTTTCCCAAGTTGAACAAACTTTTTAAAACTTGCCCGATTTCATTCTTTTGATAATATTAACCAATAAAACTTGCAATGAAACCATAATACAAAACTCGAGCTTCATTTCTGATGGTACAATTAAACAAAACAATGCATGATGCCTCCATAATCCATACACAGTAAACAACAAAGTCACAACCATAATTTCCCCTAACATGTAATGATCCTGATTGGGGATAATAAAACACACAGAAGCCACCAACTAACAATTGACACCACACTGTAGGAACACAATGATCCAATGCATAACGAAAAGAGGCAACCCTCTGACTGTACATTACCATTTACTCCCAATCAACCAATTTAATAAAAAAATGAGCTAGGTTATCGTTGCAATTGTGACAAGAAAAGGAGGCAGCCCATCGACTGTATACCAAATCTCATCCCCAATTACAACTTTCCAACAACTCAATCAAACAAAAATGAGATAATACTTAAAGCAACTGTCGAAACCACTCAACCAATCTATGACAGTCAACAAGTTACTCGATAAGAGTGTGAATAGTTGGGGTTATCAAAATCGGGCTCTGTAACAATGAACACAAGAATTCGCTCATTCATCAAAGCACAAAGAGACTAGAGGTCGAACATATCAACAATAGGCAGTGACCCTTTGAAACAAGCATGGTGGAACCACATGATTTTATAACTCTTTGTTTGTGTAATAGTGTGTTAGTTCAACACCGGGTAGGGTAAGCAACGATGTAGAGGAGCAACGATTGCTCACTAGACAGTAACAAATATCAAAAACACATAGAGGCATAACCCTCGCTCATTTCTCAAGGGATGAACCAATTTATAACAATGCCAGTGGAAATGTAGACCCTAGGTATCACTAAAAAACCTAAAGCATACATCTTGCCATAATGGCCATCCCATAACCAACTCGTCGATGCCAATACCACAAAATAAGCCCATGACTAGGTGAATAACCCACAACCATGGATCTGGAAGATACACAGTGACCAAAAGGTAGTTCGAAAACATATACAAAAACCCCATAACAACCTGAATACAACCGGACATAGTCATCATAACTGTGATGGAGCAGCCAACAAGGCTAAACAGAGAGAAACCCTCCAACAAAATACCCATAACTTCTTAAAACAACAAATAGCCATCACAGTTTTCACCAAATAGAACAACCAACGAAATCATAACTTCAACAACCAACTCTTTCATTTGTAAAATGAATAACCACAAAGTCATTCTAGAGAGAAGACCCACGTGTTTACACAGTTGCCAATCTCAGGAAAACACAAACCAACACATTACCAAGCCATCGTTCATTTCATACACAGATCAAAATTCATGGATGGGAGAAAAGAACCATACCTGTAACCAATGGCTTTTAACAAGGGCAAGTTGGTCGAGCAGTTCCTCCCAGGCTTGAATCTCTGAGCTTAACCACCATCAAAATCAAATGAAACAATAACCATGCTAGGGCGATGGCCCGATGGGAGAAGTATGGAGTGACGTGCATTTACTGCACATCGCTTCCATATTCCTCACATTCAATTTCGTAGTACACGACAGCCAGCCAAAAACCATACCATTAACCATGCCATTAATTCCATACATTGAAACTTGCGACATATTGCTTGCCAATTTCGCCACCCAATATCCATATTTACCATTGCCAAAAACCATACCATACCAAATGAGCCCGATATAATTCAAATATAATTTTCATATCCACTAACCATTGCTAGTTAGGATTAATACTAACTTCTTTTCATTTCATTTGCACATAACCTCTTAACATAGCATAGTATAGTCCCTTTCTTTTGGAATTTTTGTTATAAGTCTCTTTCCATCTTTTTTGTTTTATGTTGTTACTAACATATGTCTTGTGCAGGTGTAGCCAGGTAATAATCATGGTGATTCATCAAATGTAACAATTGTAGTATATGCCACTCATAACATAGAATCAGAGCTTAGAAAAAGGGAACATCACATAAATTTTGTTATCCACCTACCATTATGTCAAAAACAAAACCAAGATTATATCATCAACCATATAATACCTTGTAAGCAGTATCAAAACAACAACATGAAAAAGTGTGATATGACTATCTTCGAGCCTCCAGTCTACAAGGGGATCCCACCTACTAGTATTATATCTTATTAGCATAGTTTAAATAATAGGCTTTATCAATACTTTGCGTGCGAATTCCTCGTTGCGATTTTTATCGTCAACACAAGTCTTTTGTGAGTTCTTGTTCTAATGTTTGGTCATCTTTGGAGCCTTCTATTCCTTACAATCAATCTCCATATGATATACTGTGGATCTCAAAATATAGCTTCTTCTTCAACTTCTTTGGTACATGAATGTATATGTTCATGTACATTGTCTGCTTCATGTCTCATCTAATTTTTTTCCTTCTGCAACCTTCACTATAGCTTCCTCATGGTTATCACCTATGACCTGAAACAAGGTCAACAAAACAATATGCAAGAATAATACTTTTTTTTTATAATAGTAACTAAAACAATAGCATGAATAATCATCAAAGTAGCTCCTTTAGAGCTATCACTTGTGACATTTATGAAACAAAGATCAAAAGTAAGAAATACAATACGAAATGAGGTCAACACTCTTCTTGTGTTGTGATCAAACATTCCTCCATGGTAATCTGGAACCAACACACGAAGTTTCTCCTAGAGGAGATGTTAGTTGTATCTGGTAAATGATTACATTAAGCATTTATCTCAATATGATCACATGCTACCAAGTATAATACTTTTCAAAGACTGCTACCTCAACTATAGTGTTTACTTGTAAAGGGCTAGTTATCAACTTGTCATGTGCAACTTTGAATCTGATCAACTTCATTAATCAAACTTGGAACCTGGAGCCTTGTCCTCAAGAATGAGTGTGTTGCTTTTCTGACAAGTCTCCTTCACTCAAGATGATGAGTTCTTTCTTCAACCTCTCTTGTGTACTAAGACAATATGTTATATTGACAGAAGGCTGGGTCAGATGATAAACTCTATGATATCAACTTTAATCAATCTAGTACTTTGACTTAAATTTTGACCAAACGTTAGTATGATGGTCATAGCTTCAAATTGCAACCTAGATCAAAATAATGTCATAACAAATAGAGGCATATCAAAATAATCAAACCCGGTTGCATTATTCCTCTTAATGTGTTGGATCTATGGCAAGAGATCCCTTCTCCTGCAAATACCCTTTAAAGATTAACAATTTAAACATATGTGAATACATACCTCTGATAGTATTTGCAGGGTATGGTGCACTAGGAAAAAACACAATCCCAACACATCACAAAAACTTTTGCTGCAACTGGCATGAAGGAAGTGGTACTGCAACTGCAACTAGCATGAAGGAACTGGTACCGCAACTGCAACTGATGTTGCAATTGCAACTTGGGGTTTTATGAGGAAGCCCTAATTTTTCAAATTTCAAATTTTGAAATTATCATCCAGGGGCTAGATGCGCTGAGTTAGGCGAGTAAGTTGGTGCAGTCAGATTTCTGAAAATCCAAATTTTACCCCTTGAAACTGATCTTGCGGAAATCTGGACTAGTACTTCTCGTACTGGTTCTAGTTTCCTGGTTTTCTAGTTTTCTAGTTTTCTAGTACCAATAAAAAACTAGGGTTTGAATTTTCATAGGATTTGGCCATTGAAAAGGTGCGCTCAAGGTGCCAAAATATTCACTAGGGTAGGATGCACTTTTCTAGATGGCTTTTAGGCAAACAATCCTCTCCAATAAAAAGCCCTAACTTTCTTGTACGACAATAGTGACGTTTTTTCTTATCCAGTGAAAGGTGCTCTCTTCACCTTAACTCTGATACCATGTTAAGTTTTGAGATATTATTAGGTTTCTTTTCAATTTACTAGATAAGAATAACATAGATAGGATCACTGAGAGAAACACAATCACAAGATACACAACATTTATCTTGGGAAACCCTCATGGGGGAGAAAACCCAATGAAACTTCCTTAATATAGATAACCAATACAATGCCAAGACAATAAACCAAAACACTAAAGAATATCCAACAATGAGCAATGTGCCTCTCTCTTCCTTCTTCTCCCAACTGAAGATACCAAACTTGCGCACTTGATTAGCGGATGAGTGAGTGACATAATGAGGCACTGGCTTCCTTTATTTTTACAAGTTAAAAGGTGATGGAAATGTGTCTCTTCACTGGGCAGGGACGACTTGTCTTCTTAGTGGTTAAAACCACTTTTGATTAGGCCTGAGGGCCGACTTCTTAATTTGCATAATACAATTAAGGTTTGACCAATCCGCAAAAGGGGATTTGGTCAATTATAATGCCTGACAAGATAAATCCACAAAAGGGGATTGATATAATGAATAATAACTAAACAATAAATAGAATACTCTTTGCAGTTACAATATTTCAACAAGATGATCATTATAAGCAGAGTCCCTTTATGACACAGGCAGGCAAGAAAATTTTAACAAATTCTACAAGTATTATTCCAAAGAGAGTGTACAAGAGAAGACCCGTACTGTAATGAATTAATCAAACATAGAACGATTATTCAATACACAGTGAGCTCTAACAAAGGTAAAAGATAACACAACATACATAAATTTAACAAGAAGATAGAGTGGGATACGAATTTGTGTGAGTCTTTTCTTTTATGCACACAGAATAGTTTAAATCTTTGTGAGCTTGACCCCCATAGAGACAAGGTATCCAATGCATGCAAGTAACAGGCCCCTTCATTATTGAATTCAGGAATCATAATGTTTAACCAAGAAAGGATCTATAATGGGTCTATGTCGAATGGTCACGGGAGTTTAGCTGTAACCGAATAACTCTATCCTCCCAACATAAGCACCCTTTGTTCTTTCAATTCGACGCCCATAATCCCTTTTCAAGAACATCCTTACCTTTCAACAATCGAGAGTATTCTTACCTCATAAAATTACAGGGTAATTATTAATTTAAAGACTGTAAGTTAAACATGGTTGTGATTGAATGAAGGACGGGTACGGGACAAATCGACAAGTTTAAATAAAACATTGCACATTACACAGTAAGTTATCTTTTATACAGTGAGCTTCCAAATAACAAATCTTATACAGTTAACTATCTTTAAAATAACATGGACTATGCCACTTTACAGACCTAAAACCAAACCAAAACTTACAAGGGTTTAGGGTTTCCAACCATGGGTGAACTGAGAGTAACTCGAAGGTTTACGGTCTAGAGGACCGGTAGGTTTGTAAATGAATCACAGAACCTGAGTAGGGTGTTGGACTGTGTAAAGAACCTTGGAAAACACAGTATCGATATAATACAATGAGATATGGAACACAGTGTCATAATAATAGAAACGAGACTTGGAAACTTACACAACGATCCATTCAATGCGATATCGACATAACAGAGAGCGGGGTATAGAAATGTAATTATACAAAGCTCGACCCATAATGGTAAAGTATTACTTATATATAGAAATGCATTATACAGAGCTCGACCCAACACAGTAAACGTATTGCACACCATGGAAATACATTATACAGAGCTCGACCAACGCAGAAAAATAACATAAAGAAATGTGTATTATAAATCAAGATTCAGGACTGAGAACTCCTGTAGCACAGAGAGTATGCTTATAGTAAGCTCTGGGTTAAATCATATTAAAAAGAGGAACGTATTCTTTCTAGATGCAAATGCAAAACCCTATTGAAACAACAAGCATGGAATATGGTATACAGAAGGAGAAAAATAACCGTGTACAAGCCGAGGTTACGTGTTGAAAGACCAATGACCTCCATGTTGTAAAGGAAACTGGCTAAGTGCCTCACTATCATTCCTAACCGGAGAGCCAAGAAAACTATCAAAGGCAGTGGTCATTCCGTGAATACCATGCTACCACAGTCGATTAACCCTACTATCGCAAAGCAAAACAGAGAGAACAAAGTTGAATGAAATGAATGTGAAGAGTAATGGCACGATGTGCCTCCCGATAGTGGAGAAGGACGGAGGGTACGTCAACCTCTCGCTGCTATGTGAAGTCGATCGAGATGGAAATCCTGTATTGTTAAGTGTATGAATAGATATGTATATATACTTCAATAATTAACCCACAATATCAACAAGAAATAATCCAAACCATTCACCAAAATACTAAACACAAGAAATAGTCAAAACCCTTGAGGTAGGGTAACACCATATATTAATCCTTATGGAAGTATAAAACTCCTCAAGTAATCCTTTCTTGTAAAATCACAATATTCTTCATTATGTCTCATTACATTGTTTACACTTCTTTATATAGCTCTCTCTATCTCCTAGGAACCTTATAGAGAGTCTTCCCACATTTATTACATGTAACTACCATAGTGGGCCTTTATTAATATAGTGGACCTAGTCAACCATATGTTGAATGACCACATTCTCATATATTAAATGACTTCCACTAATAATACATAACCACATTCCCATTGGGTACCTCCCTGGGTACCCCATAGTACATCCCTAGGTGTTGTTGGGAAATTATACCCTACGGACTAAGAAGCTAGGGCTTAAACTTGCATGCAGATCATGACCCTTAAGAAATTACTTTTAACCTTCTACCCCAAACCTAAAACCCTTTTTCACATGCAAACATGGAAAGAACCAACTAACCTTTTTATCGACGGTTGGTGTAGATCCTCCGTTGCGCTTTATCTCCTTTGCTTCTGCTTCTCCTTCCAAAAAGCGATCCTGCAATCAAGAAAAAACTACGCATGCATGCTATTGTTCTACTAGAGGGTTAGAGATTAAGCATAAATCAAATAAAACATATGAGACTCATGCATTGGGATGGGAAAAGTACTCTTTATTAATCTCAAGATGAATCAACTTACAATAATAATAGAGATCGACCACCGTTCCTTGATCCTGATCCTGGGCTCCTCCTCTTCTTTGTCCTCCAACTGCTTTGCTTGAATTCTCCTAAAGCTTGAGGAAAGGCTAAAG